>PVHX01007320.1:0-43969 GCA_004024805.1 Geosciurus inauris | reverse complement strand
TTGGTTCTTTGAAAAGATAAACAGAACCAACACACTTTTTATTTTTTGGTACTAGGGATTCTAACAAACCTTTAGTCAAACTATGCAAAAGATAAAGACCCAATAAATAAAATCAAAGGCAAAAAAGGGGTATATTATAATAGATACCACTAAAATTCTTAGGATTATTGGGTAATATTTTGAAAAACTATATGCCAATAAACTGGAAAATGTAGAAGAAATAGACATATTTCTAAACACAAATGACTGACCAAAACTGAACCAAGAGGATATAAATACTTGAATAGATCAATAACAAGCAATAAGATTGAAGCAATAATAAAAAATGCCAACAAAGAAAAGTGCAGACAGATTTGTTGCTGAATTTTACCAGAAGACTTAATACTAAATGCTCCTCATACTATTCTAAAAAACAGGGAAGGAATCCTTCCAAATTCATTCTATAAAACCAGTATTATCCTGCTACAAAAACCTGATAAGAACACAACAAAATAAAAATCTATAGACCAATATCCTCAGCGAACATAGATGCAAAAATTCTCAATAAAATACTTGCAAATAAAATTCAAAATACATTTAAAAAAATCATACACCATAATCAACTTGGTTTCATTCCAGGGATGCAATAATGGTTCAATATATGCAAATCAATAAACATAATATAATATACAAATGGAATCAACAGAAAAATCACATGATCATCTCAATAGATGCAGGAAAAGACTTTGAAAAACGTTCATCATCACTTCATAATAAAACCCTTAAATAAATCAGATATAGGTGGCTCACGCCTCAATATAAAGGCTATCTAAATAAGACAAATCCATAGTCAACATCATGCTGAATGGGGAGAAACTAAAAGCATTTCCTCTAAGATCAGAAACAAGACAAGAGTGTCTACTCTCACTACTCTTATTCAATAAAGTGCTTGAAATTTTAACCAGAGCAATTAGGTAAGAGAAAGAAAAAAATTAATACAAGTAAGAAATTAAGGCCGGGCACGGTGGCTCAAGCCTGTAATCCCAGCACTTAGGGAGGCTGAGACAGGAGAATCGCGAGTTCAAAGCCAGCCTCAGCAGTGGCGAGGTGCTAAGCAACTCAGTGAGACCCTGTCTCTACATAAAACACAAAATAGGGCTGGGGATGTGGTTCAGTGGTCAAGTATCCCTGAGTTCAAACCCCAGTACCAAAAAAAAAAAAAAATTAAGAAGTCAAATCATTCCTATTTGCAGATTATATGCCTCTCTACTTAGAAAATTCCAAAAACTCATCAAGTGATTCAGAACTCACAAATTCAGCAAAGCAGAGGATATGAAATCAATATACAAAAATGAATCATTTTTCTATATAATAGTGAATGGTATTATATAGAAAGTTATGAGAAAGGTATCAGGAAACCAATCCTACTCACAATAGCCTCAAACAAAAACAAAAACAAAAGAAACCCTAAGAATAAACTGAGAAAAAGAACTGGAAAAACCTCTACAACAAAAATTATAGAACACTGAAGAAAGAAAATGATGAAGATACCAGCTACAGTTAATCAGTTCTCATTGAAAATATACACTGGATACAACCAAGGAGAAGCTACACTTGCCAATTTCCTTAAGTGTCAAAAAATCACTAGAATACCTTTGTGTACATATGTAAACTTCCATGTTGAACTGGATCTGAACATATTACTCTGTTTCAGTGGGCAAACTCACTAGTACTTCTTAAAGTTAAGCCTTGTTCCTTGTCATAACAAAACAGTACATTCTGCTAATACACATACATACATACACACTGGAGAAAAAGACAGCCTCTTCAACAAATGATGCTTGGAAAACTAAATATCCACATGTAGAAGATTGAAACTAGATCCCTATCTCTCAACCTGTACAAAAATTAACTCAAAATGAATCAAAGACCTAAATGAAGACCTGAGACTTTGAAATTACTCTTCTGAAAACATAGGAGAAACTCTTAAAGATATTGGCACAGGCTACAATTTCCCAAATGGGACTCCAAAACCTCAGGAAGCAAAGGGCAGGGATTGACAAGTGGGATTATACCAAACTAAAAAATTTTTTTACACAGCAAATGAAATAAACAACAGGGTGAAGAGACAATCTACAAAATGGGAGAAAATCTTTGCCAGTTATTCATTTAACAGGGAATTAATATCCAGAATATATAAAAAACTCAAAAACCTGAACAGCAAAAGAACAAATAACTCAATCAAAAAGTAGGCAAATGATCTGAACAGACACTTCTAGAAGTAAAAATAGCCACTACATATATGAAAAAATGCTCAATATCTTTAGCTATCCATTTCACCCCTATCAGAATGACTATTATCAAAAAAAAATTCTAGCAAGGATGTGGAGAAAAATGAACTCTTATACATTGTTGGTGAGAATGTAAATTAGTATAGCCACCATTGAAAATGATATAAAGGTTCCTCAAAACACTAAAATTAGAACTACCATAGGATCAAGTTATACTAATCCTAGTATTTATCCAAACAAATGAATGGATAAAGAAAACATTATTTAGCCATAAAGAAGAAGAAAATCACATCACTCAAAGGAAAATGAATGGAACTGGAGGATGTCATGATAAATCAGGAACAGAAAGACAAGTACTGAATGTTCTCTTCTCATATGTGAAAACTTTAAAAGAAAAAAAAAGGATGATCTGAAAGTAGAAGAGGGACTATCAGAGAAGAAGAAGAGGGAAGGGAAGAGGAGGGGTAAAGAGCAGGAAAAGGGAGGGTATAAGAGGGGGTAGACATGATGACCACACAATATATATGTGCATGCATGGAAATGACACAGTGAAATCCATCAATTATACAATGGATGTGCACTAATACTTATAATAAAAAATTAAAAAGTTTTCTATAAGCAAAACTTTAGGACTAGATGACTTTCCTAGCAAATTCTTCCAAACATTTTTTTTTTTTGATACTGGAGATTGAATTCAGGGACACTCGACCACTGAGCCACATCACCAGCCCTATTTTGTGTTTTATGTAGAGACAGGGTCTCACTGAGTTGCTTAGTGCCTCGCCGTTGCTGAGGCTGGTTTTGAACTCGCGATTCTCCTGTCTCAGCCTCCCTAAGTGCTGGGATTATAGGCTTGAGCCACCACACCCGGCTCTAAACATTTAATTAATAAATCACACCAGTCTTTTTCAACCTCTTCATTTTATAAAGCCAGAAAAACATTGATAGCAAAATATAATAACTATCTTACTGAAAAGGAAAATTATAAGTGAATTTTTTTCATGAATGTAAATGCAAAAACTCCAAATGCATATATGCACATACATATTAGAAATAGAGTATGATGATATATTAAAACTACTACATCATGATAAAGTAGATTTTATTTCAGGAATACAGAGTTGATGTAACATTTGAAAATCAATTAATAAAATAAACCTCATTACAGGATAAAAAAGAAATATCATAACATCATCTTGATAGATGTGGAAAAATGCATTTCATAATATTAAAGTCCATTTATATTTTTATGAAGAAGCAAAGTCAGCACACTAGATATAGAAGGTAACTTCCTTAATCTGATTTTGAAGCTAAATGTGTAGTAACATTAAGCTTACTAGTAAAATATGAAAATTTATTATTTTTTTCTGAGATAAGAATCAAGATAAGGATGCCTATACCATGTCTATTCAACAGGTAGTAAATGTGCTACACAATACAGTCAGTCCAGAAAATTTTAAATTAACCATAAGGATTAGAAAAGACATTAAATTGTCACTAATTGTATCAACATGACTGTATACATAAAAAGTTTGACAAACTGCTAGAATTAACAAGTGAATTTAGCAAGTTTGCTAGATACAAAGGCATTTCTTTTCTATAAGCCAGACATACATTTTTAAAATGAAATTTAAAATGTCATTTACATTAACATCACAAAATGTCAAATACCTAGGAATACCTCTAGCAAAAGATGTGTCAGATTCTACACCACAATGTAAACCACGATGCAATGCCAAGAAATTACTGAAGATTTAAAAAAAGAGGGAGAGATCAAAGACAATGAAAGGCAGGGATAATCTGCATGAGACTATGAGGTGCTCCATAGTTTTTCTTGCCTGGTAATCTGCACCCATACCCTCTGCTTCCTGCCCTTCCCTTGGATAGACAGTCCACCCAGATCTTCATGGATACTAGACCCATGTTCACAGATTGGAAGATTCAATATTATGAATATGTTGGTTTTTCCCAAAATGATTTATAGACCTAATGCAATAACAATCAAAATCCTAATTGATTTTTTGAAGAAATTTACAAGTTGGTTCTGAATTTATATGTACTGCTATCAAATATCAACTTTTATTATAAAGTTACAGTACTTATGAGAGTGTGGTATTGGCAAAGAAGAGGAAAAAAAAACAGACCAATGGAACTAAGTAGAACCATTCTCAGAGACAGAACTACACCAATTCAATCACTTGATTAATGCAAAGATGAACTGTAGTGCATGATTATGTAAGCATGGTCTTTTAAGAAAATTATGCTGAGTCAATTGAATACCAGTATGTAAAATAATGTGTTTGGATTTATGTCTCTCTCTCTCTGTCTCTCTGTCTCTCTCTCTCTCTCACACATACACACCAATTATAACCTAGCATGTAGCCTTTGAATCACCTCTTTTAAAATTCCTTCTTTCCTCTGATGGGGAGAATGACAGATTCTAGGACAGAAGTCCTCTGTGTTTCTCCTTTGCTAGAAAAGCAACAAAACTTCTTTTTCCTTTTTCTCAAAAAAAATCAATTATAGATTAACTTGGAAAGATAAAATCATAAAGCTTTCAAATGAAGAAAAGAGAATATCCTGATTTCTTGAGACACAAATCAACAATAAAGTTATGGACTTATAAATTGAACTTCATAAAAATTATGAATTTTTGTTTATGAAAAGATACCATTAGGAGAATAAGAAGACACAGAGAGGGAGAAGATACTTGTGGTTCAAATATCCATCAAAGACTGGTACCCAGTATATGCAAAAAAATTAATTAAAACTACAAATCAATAAGAAAAACAAAAGAATCCAATAGAAAAATGGGCAAAAGACTTGAATGGGTACTAAGTGGTCAAAAATCATGGTCAATAATCAACATTATTAGTCATCAAACAAATACAAAATGAAAACTACAATGTAGTAATTACACAGACTCCTCAGAATGGCTAAAATAAAAACAGACAATAGAAGTACTTGTTAACTATGAAAAAGGTTTTCTTGGAGAAAAGAGACTATTCATTACTAGTAAATGATAATCATCAGATTGAACCAAATATTTCAATTTGTGTTCAGAATGTGTAAAACATTTGTGTTATGAACTGCACCAGTATACTTAACTAATTCTCTCAAAAAAAAGTCTATAATTCAAACCTTAAGAATTTCTTCTCCTACTCACAGAATAGTACAGCTAAGGGAGTATAAAGATTTGCTAATTCCAAACTCTCCTTTTATTTGAAGATCTATGCTCCGTCTCCACAGGCTCTCAGTCTCCTTCAGGACTTGGATTAGAAGCACAGCAAAGCCATACAACCTCTCTTGGCTGACAGATCTGAAGGGTTGATGAAAGCCACCATCCCGGAACAGGGACATTTTAAGCTGTTTTGGAAGCGATCTGTTAGGATTGCCTCCACCAGTAACACAAATGGCAACAATAATAAGTAGTAAAAATGATAACTAAAATTTTAAGAGTGTTTATTATGAGTTATGCTCTGTTATACATTCCTTACATATTTTAACTCACTGAATGATCCTAACAATCCTAACGAAGTAGGAACTCATTTTTCAGATCGGAAAGTTGGAAGATTTTCCAAGGTGGGGAGTCACGTGGAGGCCAGTTCTGCAACAAAGACTGCAGGGCTATGGGAACGTACACTGTATGTCATCCTGCCTCTCAGAGCCCACGCAATCAAAGCACTTCTGACCATTCAGGGCTTTTGAGTTGGAAATCATAGGCTACCCTTGACAGAGCCTTTCAAGCAGGGGCTGACTTTCCAAATTTATTTCATGTCCTGGAAATGGAACCAAAATTCACCTTTAATGATCACTAGGCCCTTCAACAGTAAGTAGTGCAAGGCAGCAGGTCATGGCAAACATAGGGCACACACAAGAGACCCTCTGTGGGGGGCTGGGATTGTGGCTCAGTGGTAGAGCGCTTGCCTCGCATGCGTGAGGCCCTGGGTTCGATCCTCAGCACCACATAAAAATAAATAAATAAAGATATTGTGTCCATCTACACCTAAAAAAATTTAAAAAAAAAAAAAGAGAGACCCTCTGTGGGAAAGTGAAAGAAAGACAGACAAGTTTGCCTATTGTTTTTCCACTGCTTGAAAGGAAAGGGAAATTAGAGGTCTTTTAACAGTGACTTGATCATGATGTCAAATCCTGGTTTTATAGGGATATAACTCCACCTGAGCCAAATTTGATTAATTTATTAAGATTATAAAAAGATGTGCAATTACATGGCTAAACAGACTACAGAAGAGAGAGATCTAGAGGCTGATTCAGAAACTAAATAACTTACTGTCATTTTTGGAAATCCTCTCAGCTACACTGCATCATGCTGCTTTTCATTTATGTGTTTCACTTTGATCTATGATATTTACTTATGCTTGAGCACATGGAGAAGTTTTTGTTCATCAGCCAGTAATCTGCAGAAAAAGACCTACTATGGTCCCAGTGCACCTGCCTGGAATGGGTACTAGTGAATGAAATATGAGACAATTTGGTTACAGAAATCCCCTTGACACTTGGGATGAAAGAATTTTTTATTATCCAGTTATACATTTAAAAATCTATTATATGCAATTTTTAATTCTGGTAACTATATTTATGTCTCTATTTTATTTTCACATATTTCCAACTGGACAGTTACATATGGGAATTATTATATCATCTCAAATTCCTAACTTCCATCCTTTTAAGAATTTTCTCTTATTTGACTCCCAGTTCTTAACTTTGACAAAACAAAAGTGTTGAGAAGACAGGGTCAGGTAAGGAGAGCTGAAAAATACAATGAGAAGTGCATTCTACTTAGAAGTCTGTGATTTGAATTCCTTTCTCTTACCAAAATACAGCCAACTTTGAAGAGGGAAGCAAATAAGTCTCTGAAGGAATGACTATAAGTGATAAAACCTGAAAGTTGAGATCAGGTGCATGTGAAGCAAATTACACCTGAACTCCATAAACCTGCCATCTGTCCAAGTCAACCAGAACTATGGGGAGGGATTGCTGAAGCAGAGATTAGTAATGAATTGCAGATCAACTTGGACTTTGTCTTGTCTCAGTGTAGCTAAATTTGCCCTCTGAAATCTTCCCAGACCCTGCAAACAGAAGCTTCACCCACAGCACTAAGTGACTTTGTTTGTTGGGAAATTTTAGTGATGTTCCTGATAATATTATTTGCTGTAATTGAGAAGCACTTTAATATTCACATTGAAAAAAGAGTACACATAATTTAAGCAATTGTAAGTCTACTTAGAATTGAATATTAACATAAACTCTAAATATTGAAATTTTAAAAATAGACTGGTTGCTTGAACTAATACTCAAGAAACAATATTACATAGAAAGTGTTTATTAAGGACTGCCATGTCCCAGACTTGTATCATTCCCCTTTAATGTATATACAAATCACCTAGTGATCTAGTTAAAATGCTGATTCTGAACAGTTGGAAAGAAATGTCAGATACAATGGACACATAGTTTGGGGATCTTCATTGAATATCAACATAAAATAGAGAAGTTAGATGTCAAAAGCAAAAACTCATGGCCAATATTTTCAAACAAAGTTAAATGGTAAGGTGTCCCCTTGAAGCTCAAAGTAGAAGTGGGTTAAGACAAACTGCATAGCTATATGACTTGCACAGTGTCAGAATTTGCGTGAGAGGGGGATGGAAGGAACAACATGATTGAAGGGGCTGAGAACAGAAGAACCTCAAAACAGCCAACAGGTACTCACTTGAAAGTAAGCACAGTGGGCCAATTTAAGAATAGTAGCTAAAACCAGTAGGGCTGCTTCCCAATCTCAAATTAGAGTGAATGTAAGAATAAGGCCTAAAGCAGCTGGAGCAGCTCAAGGATTTTCAATATAATTTTCCACACTGATAAAAATTTTCTATATTTCTGCAAACAGTGACCACTAAGCCACATGCAGATAACAAGCACTTGAAATATGGCTGATGTGACTAATGAACTGAATTTTTAAAGGAATATTTAAAAGGAAAAGTGAATTCATTCCTCCTACCATTATCATACCAACAAATCATCATGTTTTAGAGAGGATCCATAAAATTATAGAAAAAACATGGTTTGGGTGAATTTTCTTCTGCTCATACCAGCTCTATCTAGTTAGTTACACAATCAAGCTTTACACTTTTTTGAAGATTATCTCATCCCCACTCCTAGTGGTAATTCCATGTCCTCTAGACCATAAGAACTTGGCCAATGGAAGAACAATACCAAGAGAAAAACATGGCAGAGGAGAAAAACTGGCTAAAAGGGAAATCTTTTTTTTTTTTTTTTTTTTTGCTTCTTTAGCTATTCTTGAGGTCACAAGCAAGACTTTTATACAAGCCATACAGTTTGGGAAAGGCCCATGGACAGTGCTCAGTCAGGGTGTGAAAGAGAAGTGGTGCAGGACTAATCACACACATACCTGAGGTAAGAAGTGGGTTTATTTGTCAGAAGTCTGACAAGGCTGCTCTGCACAGAGCAAAAGCAAGCAGCAGCAACTTTCCCTTGGATGTTACTTTTTATAGGCTACTATCATGGCCTCGCATTAGAGGCAGGTTTAGTCCTGACTGACATAGCAAGCATTCCCTGATCTCCAGGAAGGCAGTTTCTTGGGAACAAAGGCAGTTTTCCTCTCTCAGGAGGGGGAACAGGGAAACCCCGCATGTCCCTTTATCTTCTCAGGGAGAGAACAGGGAAACCAGTATGTCCCCATCTCAGGGACCAGCAAGTTGTCTCCTATCTCTCAATGAGAAAACAGAAAGAGTCCAGCACGTCTCCAGACTGGTAAGTTTTATCTCGGGCTAGTTTCTATTCCTTGGGAATAAGAATAGTATTCATAAAGTGGAGGTGGGGAAAGGAAGATGACTACAATTATGCCAACAGGTGCACAGGTGATTGGTAATAGCATGGTAATTGAGGCATCCTCCCATTCCCAGCCGTTAGTCACTCTGACAACTCTACTAAGGCTGGATGTGGAAACAGCCTCCACTATTCACGTGGCATAAACTGCTTCACACTTTGAGCAAGTGGCTATGTTCCAACTGCTTTAATCCAACTGCTTTAGTTTTATACAGACTTCAGAGGCATTTTAAGATGGAAAGAACATCAGAAATAGCCAAATGTGTCAGGTTAATAGACGGTCTGCCTATCTCCCTTCTTTAGTTTGTTCCAACCATCCCCTCCATTCTGTTTTCTACAGTCTACCCTGGTACCATAAGATTGACTCACCTGGAAGACTGATTACTCTTTGCACTAATTCCCTTACCCTTTTCCCATGGAGGGTGTACTTCCTTCTTTGTTGATACTGGAATTGACTTGACTTGCTTCAGTTAATGTAATATGGGCGGATATGAAGAATGTCACAACAAAGTAGAAGCTTTAAACACAGGTACATAGTTTAGCTAAGCCCTTGCTCTCTCTCTAGCACTAGATTGGCCCCTTTCTGCTTATGGGAAAGACTGTGACCTGGAATTGAGAGAACCCTGGAGCAGAGCAGGACACCAACTTAGAGCAGAGATTTATTTGACTTGCAGTCCTCATGTAATGTGAAGAAGAAATACATGTTTTAAGAATCTAAGATTTTTATAAAGTTATTGCAGCAAAGCTGACTAATAAACATCCCCATGCTTAACAGATTTCAGCAGTTCAACATCTCCCAGAATATAAAACCCATGCTCCTTAGCATGGCTTGCACGGGTCCTTCACCATCTAACCACCACTCCCCTCCACGCCACATATATGCATTTTATCCTCAAGTCCTCGAGAAGATAATAAGCTTTACAATGAGAAGACAATGCTTCCACATCCTTCAATACAAAGTCCCCAGAGTCTTCAGGAGTCACAAAAGATACAGGTCATTTGCAATTATTTTTAAATTTGTGGTTTATTTTTTAAAATGAAGAAATACTAAAATAAGAGTTCCAAATTTTATGATATATTTGAAATGTTCACATTAAATAAATTAACACCTTTAACATATAACTCCTCATTTCGAGACAACTTCAAACACACATTTGACACCTTTTGTGAGTGATAAGGCCCAATTCAAATGATTCCTCTGGCCAATCACTTTCTTTCCCTACACAGTCCCCTCCATCTTCTCCCCGTAGACACCCTCCACTTTTGGTCACTGATACTTTTCCCTCTGCCCCAAATACATTTTGTCAGACTCTTCTACATCCTTCATCATTGTCAGCAGGCATTACCCTCTCTAAGAATGTAGTTGATATTCTGCACCCCGACCCAAGTGGTCAATCACTCCTTCCTTTATACATCAGAGCACTGTATTATACCATAACAGCATATAGAATTTTTATATGCCTGCCTATCCTTTGAGGACAGACACCAGAATATATATGTCTTGATGTCTTTCTTCTACACCACCCCACAGGCAAGAAGGGGTAAACCAAAAGTATTAGATATCCTGGTACACTAGCTTTCTGGGATAGAAGGAGAAACCCTTATTTGCAGCATTTGTTGATTTCTATAATATAAATACCAATTATAACAGATGTCACAGAACGTTGAGTTGAAAAGAGATGTGGATAACTGGGTCTTGTGAGCTAGTATGAGCTGGCTCCTGCAAATCAGTAAATTACGTGAGTGATGAAGAGATATTGGAGTAAGCTGATGGTCCAGGGCTGGGGCTGAGTTTGAGAGTGGAGAGAAAGTAAAGTTCGGGTTTGGGGAGAAGTGAAGGGAGAGTTCTGAGGCACATGGAAAAGTTGCTGGTTCAGAGGTCCTCAGAGGTCCATGTTCTTTATGTTATCCAATGGACCAACAAGTAGAGTGCCAGATTGTTTTCCTGGCACAAACTGCTTCTCTAAGCCATTTACTGGAACTTTTGAAATGAACTGGACCTTGCCACAATGGAGCCCCAGACTTGAGGCTGCTTCTCAATTCCTGATTGATGACCTCCTGAAAAAGCCCTGTTAAAGTCACCAGTGATATACATAACAAACCACTCTAAAACTTAGTGCCTCAAAACAACGACCAGTAATTTTGATCATGAATCAATTTGGTCAGAAATTGACAGGAGATCCTTGAATCCATTCTTCACAGCATCTCCTGGGGAGGCTGAACTGGGTTAAAAGATCTATTTCCAAGATGGGTCATTAACAATTGATGTTGGTTTGTTTTTTTTTTTTAATTTTTTTGTAGTTGTAGATGGACACAATACATTTATTTAATTTATTTATTTTTATGTGGTGCTGAGGATCGAACCCAGTGCCTCACACATGCGAGGCGAGCACGCTACCACTGAGCCACAAGCCCAGCCCTTGGTGTTGGGTTTTAGCTAGACTGAAGCTAAAGGACTCAGCTGGGCTGAAGACCAAAGGCCTTGGTTCCTCTCAATGTGTACCTCTTCACGTTGGCCTCTCAATATGCTACTCAGGCTTCCTCACAATGTGGTAGTTGGGTTCCAAAAAAAGAATCTCAGGAAAAACAGGCAAAGTCTGCGTCACCTTTGATGATTTAGACTTAAGTCTTACAATATCAATTTGGCCATAATTACAGGCTTATTCCAATTAAGGGTAAAGGAACACAACTTGCCTTTCAATAAGAGTACTATCAACATCATATTGTAAACAAAGCATGAGAAAAGTGATAGATTGTGATGACCAATTTCTTCCTTCCAAAGAAGCCCATTTGCCCAGGAACACAGGCCCTGTCCAGGCTCCGACAGCCACATTCTCCTTACCTGAGATTCCCCTTGCTACAAAGTGCATAGTACTGGGAAGACTCCATCCAAATTTGACTTTCTGTGGAATGACTGGTCACAGGTAGGGGTTCCAGAACTCATTAAAAAGCTACTTAAAATAAAGTGTGGTAATAAGCTGGGTAGATTTCAACAAAGGCAGGCAGTTTAACAGAGAGAATATAGAAATACACAAGGAAATTCCAGCTAAAAATCACTGTCATCCAAAGAAAACTGTGTTTATATCCAGGGCTGCATTCTCTGAGGAGTAACATCAGAGGCTTAATACTGCAGGGAAAATAGATTTTACCAAAATATCCCAGAATGTCACTAAATGAATAAGTAAACAATCAAGCCTCAGAGAGGTATGGAAGATGAGGAGGAAGTGAGTGTCCAGAGTTGCTACAACATATTATCTAAAATGCCCAGTTTTCAACAATCGTGAAACAAAAAAATAAACAAGAATGCAGACATTACCAAAGACTTCAAGGCAGCTATTATAAATGTGTTCAAATAACTAAAGAGAAAAAATGTGTAAAGAAGTAAAGTATGATGAAAATGTCACATCAAATAGAGAATATCAATAAAGAGAGAAATTACATTAAAAATCACCAAACAGAGATTTTGGAGATAAAAAATACAATTATGGAAATTAGAATTTCACTGGAGGAAATCAGCAGTAGATTTGAACTGAGAGAAGAAAGAAATCATGAACTGGAAAATGGGTAGAGATTATGCAGCCTGAAGAATAAAAAGAAAAATAAATAAAGAGAAATGCAAGACATGATCAAGCACATGAGTGTACATATAATGAAGTATCAGAAGAAGAAGAGAGAGAAAGAAAAAGAATGTGCAAAGTAATAATGGCTACAATCTCCCTGCATTTGAATAAATATATTCATTGACACATATAAGAAGCTCAGCTAATTTCAAGTAGTATAATTAAAAATCCAGTCCCAGATACCTCAGAGTAAAAATGTGAAATTTTCAAAGAACACAGTAAGATCTCAGTTGAGTAAATTATAATCAAGGATAGAAAACTATGCAAACATTTAAATAGTATGTAGATGTATATTTATTGATGCAGAGCAAGGTTCCATTTGCTAAATGAAAAAAAGGATATAAAATTGCATAGTTTTTTGTAATAACAAATAGGTATAGAGAGCAATTAGCAGAGTAATTATTAATTAATCACAGAGTAAGCACTCCATAAAGGGTAGCTCTTCCTGATTTTATTGCTGCTGTTGTGTTTATTTTCATCACCATCAATATCAATCAAACAAGGATTTATTATGTTATGAACTCTTAAATTTCATCAGGCCAAACTTGTATTATCTGAAGAGTTCATATCAATCATTTCCTGCTAGTCATTGCAAAAACATATGATTGTTAAAATCTATTGTATGTGACCATAATGTTTTCCTACCTTGGCTTTTGTTGGGTGAAAATAATTACAGCATTGTTCATTCCCTAGTAAGGTATTCCCCGTCCAACAGCTTGCTTATGAACTCACACAAGAACTGCACAGGTCATGAGCAGGTAAGAGGAATGGCCTCTTATTGTAGAGTTTCCCTCACCAACAGACAGTTGAAGAGGCTGTTGAATGTCAGATACTACACTAGCAGGACTGATTTTAGTTATAGGAGTTGTTACCAACTTGGCCTGTATTTCTCCTCCTCTTATACCCTTCATCAGGAAATAGGCTGTTACCCTCCCTAATCCTTCTCCTGTCCACCCTGAAAATGTTCCCCAGTGAGGACACTTTTTTGGTCCTGATGGACCAGGAAGGTGATGGTTCCTTTCTGTTTTCTTTCATCTGTAACCAAATATTATCTGATACTTCTGTCCAAAGCCTAACTCCAATACTGGGCATGAACTAGATTCCTCCAGTGTTCCCTACCCAGCTGACCTCCATACTGGATCTCTGGGCAAAACCCTGAGCCTCAGCAAAACCCAAAAGCCTCATAGTACACTCTAATGTCCCTAGGATTCCCAACATCATTTCCTCCATTTAAATCACTCCAAGAATTATAGGGCCACAGATTAAAGAGCCATCTGAGTAACTTCTCATAACGTGATAAATATGACAGTGAAGTATTCTATTGGCCTTATGCCAATAGTATTGTCCTTTGTTTCTCCTACAAAAATGATATATTTTAACTATTCATAGTTTAGATCAATTTAAAGACCTGGCCTAGGAACCAATTCATGCATGTTTATATTTCTCCTGCAGTGAAAAAAAATTATTTAGCAATTGCATATGCAAATCAGCTGTGTTCAAAGCATTGTCCTCAGTGAACCTAATTATCTTCTTTCCAAATAACTGTTTATTAACTATTTAACTAACCCACTTTAAGAGAGTGACTTAATGTACTTGAACACTACAAATAATTAAATCCAGAAAGGCTTAACAGAGTGAAGAAGGAAGATAAAGTTACATATGGGTAAGCACTAACAAATGAAAAGATAATTAGATAATTACAATCTTCTTTAAGCAGTGTAAACACAATGCATACAGCTATTAGTTGCTAAAGCAAAACACCTGTCAATTATTTATAAGTTTCCTATTCTAAGAAAGTATTTTTATAATAAACAGATGCTACATGCTAAAATACAGAGACAGGCTCTCATCCTCAATCTAATTTTTCTGAGTTTTTCCCTAAGGTTACTCATCACATTTATTTATCTGCCACTACAATTAATAAATACTTTGCTGTCATATTTTCCACTTAGGTTTGGCAGTAGACATTTCATTATTAGATAAGCCCATTTTAATTTAGATACAACCAAGGTAATTACTAAATTCATAATAAGGTGGTTTTTTGGAGGTCAGGATGATGATGAATCCTCAGCTTACACTTGCTGAATAGTTAATCATCACGGCAAGGACAGTTGACCTAAAGCTTAAACAGATAAATTAAAATCTCTCTGCAATTTTATATTTGGGAGGTTGTGGCTGTTTTAATATTTGCCTGAGTCAGATATTTTTGTAACCATAAAACATAAAGCAATACTATTTTGTATTCTGTAATTCTTCATACACTGGTAAGACCAATTTGTGAATAAGAAGTAGCACTGCCGCAACTGAGATAGACCGCGCTTTCTTCCCCCCTGTGGGTCCTGCTGCCCCATTCTCTAGGAGATATCCATCAGATTTGGCAAGCAAATGCAGACACCTAGTCAAAAGGAACCAGGCTGACTGGTATATGTAATTCCCAAAACTTAAATGATAGGTTTCCTAAACTAATTTACTCTTAATCAAATAACATGATGTAACATCTTCAGATAACAACTTTAAATCATAAAGACATTATATATTTGAATCTATTTTAAACATCCACAATAATTGTTAAAATTGTGAAGAGAGATACAGGTATGTGACAGAAATTCAATCTGAAGCCCAACATTGATGTTCTCCAACTGGAGAAAGTAATGACCAAAATGAACAATATTTCTCCTGAGGAAGAAGAATCCCATTGGTTTTACTTTTATACTCCAAGGGCTATTGCATAGTTTTGGGCAAAACAGTAGATGCTGAAAAAGCAAATTTTAAAGAAACTTATTCCTCTGAACACTGCTCTTTGCTTTTTGTGTTTGTTTGTTTTTGTTTGGTTTGGGTTTTCTTTTTCACTTGTAGTGGGGACAAGGCAGGAGACAGTGGTTAGGAGGAAGGTTAAGGGAAAATGATAGGTGAACTGAAAAAGCCCTGTAGGGCAGAAGCAAACTAACAAGGAAAAACTCCAGTGAAGAAACTAGACACAAATAATCACAGGAATGAAACAAAAGGATAAGATTTATGGGGAAGTTCCACAGCCAGACCTAATCTTAGCAGCGTTCTCTCCTACTAGGGAGGCACCAGAAGAACAGAAATAATAAACCTTATGAGAATTCCAAGCCATATTCCCTGTTGTGGTTCACTTTTCCATAACCAGAGAAAAGAGAATTTTCTACTTTATCTTCTTTAGAAAAATAAAGTGGGCACATCTTTCACATTGCTTATCTTTGAAACCTCAGAACTACTTACATTAATTTGCATACAATAATTCTTCACTTAATTAACAAGCTCTCCATTTGATTGTCCTTCAACCTTAACAAGCTGAAAATTATATAAGATCCCTCTTCAAAGGAAAGACATATTCCCTAAATAGGATCTATTGCTTATAATAGGAGTTACTAAACACAATTTTCCACATGGCTTTTGCAGTGAGATTTAAACTGGTTAAAGAGGGAGAAATTTATTTAATACAAGAGCTCACAAAAAGAGAAATCTCAGATGTATCTATCACTGAAAACCCAGAAATTCTGAAATTTAGGTTATCCATAAAGCCAATATCTTTAGTACAATTCTTAAAAGTAACAAGAATGTATTGCAGAGAAGCAATACATTCCTCACAGAGCTTCAAGTGAAGCTCAAAATAAACAGTATTTAGGGTTACAAATGCTTTATTTAATAAGTTAGCAGAACATATCAAAATTTAATGCTCCTGGTATATTAAGAACTTTCCTGTTTGGCTTAGGAACTAAAAATCCAAATCAACCAGTTATAAATAAAGAGAATTTGTGAAATCAATTTAATAAAAAATAGCAAGTTCCAAATCCAAAAGCCTTCTTTCACTCTAGCCACAGAATAACTCAAATGTCAAAGGGATAAAATAAGTGGATATAGTAAGTAAATGAGCTTAAAAACAAAATGAATTGTTCTCTCTAGGCAACAGATGAAGAAGCAGTCTGGACCAGCCCAGTGCCCACTCACCAGATGTCTGACTTTGTGTCATAGCCTTGGTGCTTCAGAGCCTCAGGACTCATATAATGGGGAGTTCCAGTTAAAGTTGTGGCCAGGTCACAGGATCCCAGTAGGAGTCGAGAAACTCCAAAATCCCCTAGAAATAATAATTAAACTTTATGAATACTTTAAAACAACTAAAATAAGCACTGGAAGTTAAACATGGAATGTATGTCTAATCTGATCATTTTATTATGCAATGCTTCATACTATTTCAAAGGGGAAGAAAGTGATACTTTAAATTATATAAAGCTGGTAAATAGTTTTAAAAATACAAATTTTATAGGAAAAGAAGACTGAGCCAGAACAGTGAGTTATATAACCTAAAATTCTTTCTTTCTTTATTTCTAATTGTTCTTTATTATGAACAATTAGACAACTTGATTTAAAATGCTATTTCAAGGGCTGGGGATACAGCTCAGTTGGTAGAGTGGTTGCCTCACATGCACAAGGCCCTAGGTTCAATCCTCAGCACCACAAAAAAAAATTACTACTTCAAGTCTGAACTGATTCTGGAAGAGATGAATGTGATGATGGGCAATTTTATCTGAGGAAGGGGAAGGTTTGTTCTTAATTTGCAATACAGGAAAAATGCAAAAGATTTGAAACTACTCATGAGCATAACCATAAAAATTTGAATATACTGGCTTTTCTTTTTTTGCCTACTTAGATGAATGCTTTTATTCCTTCACTCCCTAAGAACATCTCACATGATGATTAGACATTGTAGTAACTGTGAAGTACAGTTCTGAAGAAATAAACAGTATAAAGTCATTATGTCAACATATAATTATCAATGATAACTGCTTATTACTTATGATAAAGTTAGTGGGAAACCTATATCATTAATCAAACCAGTAAAACAAGTCTAATCACCTACCAAGAATGTGAACTCAAAAAATATTTGAGCAGACCACAAAGTATATTTGTCAGATCAACCAAGTACATAGTAAATGTTCTATACCTCAATTTATATTGGATAATCAGAAACAAAATAATTGGGTTTAGTTGGACCTACCCGAGTAAACGAAACTTTGAGAAGTTTAAAGAAACCAATGATAACTCTAATGGTTCCATGCACCACATACTCCAATTTGATGAAATAACATCTAGAATAAACTCTTCCATGTTTTTGGAATGCATATTTTTTAAAACTTACCAATTTTAAGTAGATTATTTTTCAAAAATATATTCTTTGATTTCAAATCTCGATGAAGTATCCTCCTACAAAAGGCAAAAGAAGGATATGACTTCATGTAAAATATAAAATTTTAAAATGCAAATTTAAATTCAAATATTATATATGGTTATATGTGAAGTGATTCACAAGTAAATACATACACACACACACACACACACACACACACACACTCCCACTGATACATCTTTAATTTTTTTTTTTTTTTGGTAGCAGGAATTAAACCCTGGTGTGCTTAACCATTGATCCACATCCTCCCAGTCCCTTTTTTATTTACTTATTTTTTTTAAATTTTGAGGCAGGATCTTGCTAAGTTGCCTAGGACCTCAATAAGTTGCTGAGGCTGGCTTGAATATGTATCTTTAAATTTTTTAAAGCTGCTAAGCCATAAACATTTTCTAGATTCCATGTTTTGTTAATGTTTTGTTAAATGAAGATTTTTAGAGAGGAACATATAGTTGGGAAAAGTTGAGAAATTATCAATTTTAATAGGGCAGATAGTATTATGTTTCTGTAGCATGATTTATAAAGATTCACAAGACAGAACTATGTATCCCTTAATGTTTACATTCAAGTTGGAGATAATTTAAAAGGTACATAAGGAGATGGCAGTAGGGGAACCTAGTCATTGTCCCTTGATTAAAATTATTTATAATTATGGTTATTAATACAGACATTTACTTAGTATAAGGAAACCTCTTTCCCAACAAATGATTAAAGTACATGCCCACAAAATTAATAAAGCTATTATCAGTTGAAACCAGAAATACTGGTTATAAAAATAAATTGTTTCATTATTATAATTAATGATATTACAAGTAGAGTAAGTAATACCTTTGTATAGTGGTTAGACCTCAACCATCCAGAAGAAGTTTAAATTCAGACTAAGGAACAGATCCAAAGAAAGGCTAAACTTAAATAGTTCACTTCATAGGAGACAAAATGGTCACACAATCAACAGAGCCTAAGGAATCAGAATTATGCATAATTTGCTGAAGTTTATATAGCCTATGAGTACAAAAGTAGGTCTGTCCAATTCCACAAACTCAATTCACTATTCTCTCCTTTGTATACTACAGTACCTAGACCTAGGTTATGCATGAGTATGTCATTAACTTTTTAATGATTTAAAACTGGAAAAATTATATATAGCAAAAGAGGGTTAAATAAAACTCAGCCTATGCTCAGCCTATGCCATTGGATACCTACCCATGACTAATCTCCTCTTCTTCTCCTTTGCCACCGTATCCCCTGAGCCACTAGGAAGGCTCAGCCCTCCTTAGCCCTCGTAGGTAAGGGCAGTGTGTGTGGGGTGGGGATTAAGGGGGTGTATTGGGGAGTGAAGGAGCACAATGTGGTAATTTGTCAGTGATATGACAAAATTCTGGTCAATGTAAAGGATACTTTTCAAGAAGGTAAAATAATGATTATAAAAATATTAAGTGAATATATGTCAAAGATTTTACTTAACTTATTAAGTAAAGAACCAGTTAAGGTAGAAAACTGAGTTAGAGTTGTTGAAATGCTACAGTATTATTAATAGGAGGATATGAATGCTGACTACACTACAAAACTGGTTAATGACCAACAAAGCATAAACCATAATCACCAGGATTATCACTTCTACTGGACAGAAATCATTTGCATCTATAATGAACAAAGATATTTATCTCTTCCTCTATAGAGTTATAAAATAGCCCCAACAATAGAAAAATTTTAATTTTTTTACGAGAGTTTTATAGTTAGTTGGGTTCATCCTGATAAACTCTAAAATGCACAGAATTCAATTTTAGTTCTTGATTCCCCACTTTCCCTCCCATCCTCCCTCTCCTCCCCCATTCTCTTTCCTCCATTCTGCTAAACTATTATTAGTATGCTAGACTAATAGTCTCCTTGTCTATTTATTTATATTTGATTGGTTCCTTTTACTTATACATAAAGGTGAAATTTGTGGAGAGCAGGTGTGGCAGCCGCCCCACGATGGCGCCCGGGACGCTTGCCAAGTCGCATGACTTGCACTTGATTTCCTGTTTTTCTCCCCTGGAGCACCACACCCTTGCTGTGCTTATGCGCATGTCTGTGATGTCTGAAATGGTGTGACTTTGTAGTAGCCTATTAGGAGCGACCTCGTGGCAGAATCTGATAGGGCGTGGCATCTCTATATATGTGGGTTGAAGAGCTGGGAGGAGAGGGAGAGAAGAGAAGGAGAGAAGAAAAAGAAGAGAGAGAGAAAGAGAAAAACTTTGGAATGTTAAGGGATCCTGAATAAACTGCTTCAAGAAGAGCTCCGTGTGTCGTTGCCTTCTTCCGCGGGTCGGAGTGGACACCGACAGAAACTCCCTGTGGTACATTCATATATACACATAACATGATTTTTAAAGAATTCATTCCAAATTACCTTCCCTTTCCCAACTCCTCCACTATGCCTCTCCATCTCCTTCTACCCTACTGATCTTCCCTCATCTTTACGATGTCTTACCTTTCTCTCCTTCTTTCCATTATTTTTCTCTAGCATCTGTGCATGAGATAAAACATTAGACCTTTGAGTTTCTGTGTTTGGCTTATTTCACTTTGCATGATATATATATTACCTGTTGGTGGGCACCTGGGTTGATTCCATAATTTAGCTACTGTGAATTGTTGTGCTATAAATGTTGAGGTGGCTGTATAGCTATAGTATCTTGATGTTAGATCTTTAGGAAAGATACCAAGGAGTGGGATATCTTGGTCACATGGTGTTTTCATCCCTAGTTTTTTGGGGAAACTCTGTACATACTTATCTGCAGTCTGAACAACAATGTACCATTTTATCTTTTTCCCCACAACCTTGCCAGAATTTATTATTATTTGTATCCTTGATCATTGCCATTCTGACTGTCATTAGATAAAATCTTAGTGTACTTTTGATTTGCATTTCCCTGATTACTAGAGATATTAAAAATGTTCTGTTTGTTGGCCATTTATGTTTCTTCTTTTGAGAAGTTTCAGTTCAGTTCTTTTGCTCATTTGTTGGTTAGGTTATTTGTACTTGGTGGGGGGTTTTTTTGTTTGTTTGGTTGGTTGGTTGGTTTGGTATTAAGTATTCTGAATTTTTTATATATTCTGGATATTAATCCCTCATTGGAGGAGTAACTGGCCAAGACTTTCTCCCATTCTGTAGGCTCTCTTCATGCTCTTAATGATTTCCTTTGCTATAAAGAAGATTTTGAGTTCAATGGCATCCCAATTATTGATTGTTGCTTTTATTTCTAGCACTTTTGGGGTCTTGTTAAGGAAATCAGTGCCACCACCAGTATGATGGAGTATTGACCCTATTTTCTTCTAGCTGTTGCAAGGTTTCTGGTCTAATTTCTGTCTTTGATACATTTCAATTTGAGTTTTGTGCAGGGTGAGAAATAGGAATCTAGTTTCATTTTTCTACATGTACCTCCAGTTTCCCCAGCACCATTTGTTAGAAGGGCTATATTTTCTGCAAAACAAATTTTTGGCACCTGCATCAAATATCAGATGGCTATAGAAATGTAGATCTGTCTCTGTTTTCTATTCTGTTCCATTGGTCTTCATGTCTATTTTGATGCCAATGCAATACTGTTTTTGTTACTACAGCTCTGTAGTATAATTTGAGATCAGGTATTGTGATGCTTCCTGCTTCATTTTTCTTGTTCATTACTGCTTTGGCTTTTCTGGTTCTCTTATTCTTCCAGATTAATCTAAGAATTTTTTTTCTAATTCTAATTCTGTGAAGAATGTCATTGGTATTTTGAAGGGGATTGCATTGAATGTGTATATTGCTTTTCATACTATGGCCATTTTGACAGTATTAATTCTGCCTATCCAAGAACATGGGATGTCTTTCCATCTTCTAAGATCTTCAATTTTTTTATTTAGTGTCCTATAATTTTCATTGTAGATGCTTCTACTTCCTTGATTAGATTAATTCCAAAGTGCTTATTTCTTTTTCTTTCTTTCTTTCTTTTTTTTTTTTTTTTTTTTTTTTTTTTTTTTTTTTTTTTTTTTGGCTGAATCACTGTTGGAGTATAGGAAAGCTATTGGTTATGGGTGTTGATCTTATATCCTGCCGCTTTGCTGAACTCATTTATACGGTCTAGAAATCTTCTGGTGGAACTTTTGGTGTCTTTTCTTTTCCTACCTGTATCCCTGTGATTTCCTTCTCTTGCCTGATCACTCCCAGTAGTGTTTTGAGGACTGTGTTGAATAGGATTGGTGAGAGTGGACAGCCTTGTTTTGTTTCTGATTTTAGAGGAAATTATTTTAGTTTTTCTCCATTCAGTATGATGTTGGCTTTGGGTTTGTCACAAATGGCCTTTGTGACATTGAGGTAATTTCCTTTCATCCTTACTTTCTCTCTAGCATTTTTAACATGAATGGATGTTGGATTTTATCAAAAGTCTTTTTTTCATTCATTCTTTCTTTCTTTCTTTCTTTCTTTTTTGCATCTATTGAGATAATAAGGTGATTCTTGTCCTTAATTCTTAATTCAGTTTAAGTGATAAGTTACATTTACTGATTTGCTTATGTTGAATCAACCTTGCATCCCTGGAATGAAACCCACTTGATCCTCTTGTATTCTTTTTGATGTGTTTTTTAATGTGGTTTGCTAATGTTTTATTTAGGATTTTTACATCTATGTTCATCATGGATATTGGTCTGTAGTTTTCTTTCCTTGAGGAGTATTTGTCTGATGTTGGTATCAGGTGTATACTAGTAGAACTCAGCTGTGAAGCCATCTGGTCCTCAGCTTTTCTTTTTTTTCTGTGTTCTTTTTTTTTACCATTTCAATTTCATTACTTGAAATGCATCTGTTTAGGTTTCCTATATCTTCCTGATATAATGTGGGCAGGTCATATGTGTCTAGAAATTTGTCATTGTCTTCTATACTTTTCAATTTATTGGAGTATAAATTTTTTCAAAAAGGTTCTTCTGATGATCCTCTGGATTTCAGAAGAGTCTGTGGTGATATCTCCTTTTCATCTCCAATTTTATTTATTTGGGTCTTCTCTCTTTTGGTTAATTTGGCTAAGGGTTCATCAATCTTATTTATATATTTGAAGACCAGCTCTTTGTTGCATTGTGTGTATTTTTTAAATTCTCAATTTCATTAACTTCAATGCTGATCTTAATTATTTCCTGTTTTCTACTGGTACTGAGGTTATTTCATTCTTTTTCTAAGGCCTTGAGGTAGAGCATAAGCTTATTTATTTGGGATCTCTCTAAATTTTTAATGTAGGCTCTCAGTGCTATAAATTTCCTCTTAGAACCGCTTTCATACAGTCCCAGGAATTTTGATATGTTGTATCTCTGTTCTCATTCATTTCTAAGAACTTATTGATTTCTACTCACTTTTTCTTGGTCCATTCTTCATTTAATAGAATACTGTTGTTATGGCTTACATATGTGTCCCTCAAAAGCCCATGTGTAAGAAAGTGCAAGAAGGTTTAGAGGTGAAATGATTGGTTTGTGAGAGCCTTAATCCAATCAATGAATTAATCCCAATAGGGATTAACTGAGTGGTAACTGTAGGCAGGTAGGATGTAGATAAAGAGGATGAATGCTTGGGGGCATGTCTTTGAGGTATACATTTTGTCCTCATTATGAAGAGCTCCCTCTGTTTCTTGGTGGTCATGTCCTTCTGCCACACTCTTCTGCCATGATGTTCTGCCTCACTGCAAGCCTTGTGGAATGGAGCTGGCTGTCTATGGACTGAGACCTCTGAAACTGTGAGCTCCAAAATAAACTTTTACTTCTATAATTGTTCTTGTCAGGTCCTTTCATCACAGTAGCAAAAAAAAAAAAAAAAAAGCTGACTAAAACAATTGTTAAGGTTTTGTCTGTTTATGTGGTTTCTATTATTTTTCTTGCTGCTGATTTCTAGTTTCATTCCATTGTGATCTGATAGGATGCATGGGGTTACACAGATTTTTTTCTCTTTGATAAAATTTGCTTTATGACCTTGAATATGGTCTACTTTGGAAAAAGTTCCATGTGCTACTGAGAACAAGGTAAATTCAGCTATTTTGGAGTAATACTCTGTAGATGTTTGTAGGTTCATTTGATTTATAGCATTAGTTAGGTTGGAGATATTTTTCTTAACTTTATGTTTTGATGACCTGTCTATTGGTATAAGGGTATATTGAGTTGGGGGTCTATCTGGGATTTAATATTATGGAGTATTATTTTATGTAATTGAGTGCACTGACTTTGGGGACAAAAATATGTACTATCATTATATCTTCTTGTTGGATTGTTGCCTTTACCAGGATGATTAATTTTGGCTAGCAGTTTGCTTTGTCAGATATTAGAATAGCTACTCCTACTTGCTTTGGGGTTCCATATATGTAGAATATTTTTTTCATCCTTTTACCTTCTGCTTGTGAGTATCTTTGCCTCTCAGATAAGTCTCTTATAAACAGCATATAGTTGGAGCTTGTTTTTAAATCCATTCTTCTAGTCCTTTTTTTGTTTGTTTTCTTTCTTTTTCTTTCTTTTCTTTCTTTCTTTCTTTTTTTTTTTTTTTTTTTTTTTTTTTTTTTTTTTTTTTTTTTTTTTTTTTTTTTTTTTTTTTTTTTTTTTTTGCTACCGAGGATTAAACTCAGGGGCACTTGACCACTGAGCCACATCCCCAGCCCTATTTTATATTTTATTTAGAGACAGGGTCTCACTGAGTTTCTTAGTGCCTCCTTCTGTCTCAGCCTCCCAAGCTGCTAGGATCTAGTCTTTGTTTTTTAACTGAGGAGTTAAGACCATTAACATTCAGTGTTAGTATGACTATGTGTTTGTGGTTTCCTGCCATTTTGATTTTTTCTATATTTAATACTGCTTTGATTCTCCTTTAGTGGATTACTCTTGTATTTATCTTTCTCTTTTGGGGAGCTCTGGGATTTGTTTTTTAGTTCCTCTGTGTGTAGTTCATCTTTGAGTATTTGTGTGCTGGCTTGGTGGTCATGAATTCTTTTAGTTTATTCTTGTCATGGTAAGTTTTAATTCCCCCCTCAAATTTAAAACTGAGCATTGCTGGGTATGTAACCTTGGGTGACAGTTGTTTTCTTTTAGAGCTTGAAATATCTCATCCCAGGCCCTCCTTGATTTTAGGGTCTGAATTGACAAATCAGACATGAGCCTTATTGGTTTGCCTCTAAATGTAACCTGATGTTTCTCTCTTGTAGCTTTTAATATTCTTTCTTTTCTTTTTTAAATATTATTTTTTTAGTTGTAGATGGACACAATATCTTTATTATATGTATTTATTTTTTATGTAGTGCTGAGGATCAAGCCCAGTGCCTCACACATGTGAGGCCAGCACTCTACCACTGAGCTACAATCCCAGGCCCTTTCTTTATTTTCTATGTTAGGAATTTTCATTATGTCTTAAAGAGCTTCTCATTTTAATATGTCTGTTTGGGGTCCTGTAAGCCTCCTGTATGTAGATGTCCATCTTATTTCTGATACGGAAAAGTTTTCTATAACTATATCATTGAAAATATTCTTAATTCCTTTAGATTGTATCTATATATTCTCTTAAATCCCAATGATTCTCAGGTTTGGTCTTTTTATCTTGTCCCAGAGTTCTTGTATATTCTTATTGTGTTCTATCATTTTTCCCCTTTATTGCATCTTGTGTACTGAAGATCATATACCCTGTCTTCAAGGTCTGAAGTTCTATCCTCAAGGGATGATGTTCCATTTTCTTTTCAATCTAATCTGTTAGTGATGCTTTCAAGTGAATTTTAATTTGATTGTGTCTTTCATTTCTAGGATTTCTGATTGATTTATTTTCACCATTTCTAATTTTTTATTGAAGTGGTCTTTCATCTCCTATATTTGTTCTTTTAATTCATTCCTTAGATCTTCCTTTGTTCATTGAACATTTTATTAATCAGTTTTTTATAATCTTTATCTTGGGTTTCATCCACATCAATATCAGTGGGATCCTTTGTTGGGCGGATTGTGAATTTGGCTGGGAGATTTGTTTGCCTGTTTCCTCATGTTTTCAGAGGTCTTGGACTTGAGCATCAATTGAAATAGATTCCCCTTCCTCTTTTCTACCCATGTCCTTTTGTGTATAATTACCTTATTTGTTCTGGGACTTTTCTCTGTTAGACATATTGAGTACATGTCAAGGGGTGGGACCTGAGGTCCCTCTCTGATTATTCCTCCTTGGGTCCTTGTTGTTGGTGTGGTTTTTGTTTCCTCAATTCTTTGAGTTGGAGTAATGTCAGAGAGTAATGTCGTCTGGGGTTAGATTGTCTGTGGGGTGAGTTTCGCTGTTGCTTGGTTGAAATGTATTTCTCAGCTGCAAGATCTCTACTCTGTGATCTTGAAGCATCCCAATCTCTTTTTAGCCCGTCTTGGAGAGGGGAGCCAAGAGTAGCACTAATATCAACAACAGATATACAGTCTTAAGATAAATGTCAATGTCTACTTTGACATCTGTAACATTAATTGCCACCTATATGGAAATGATGGGGTCATAATTTAACAACAGTACCAAAAAAAGTGACCCATATCAGGCAGTCAAGAGCAAGTGTCTACTATGTTGTCCACTATATTAATAATCACAACAACTTGAATAGAGGAATAATTACATAGTTTATATAATTTCTATTATTATATATATCTATTATAACTGTAATTAAGAAATTACAGTTTCTTAAGTAAGAGAAAATAAGATAGAAATGCAAGAGAAAGTTTGAAGTGTCAGAAAAAGTGATCAGAGGAGATAAGGAATAGGCGTCAGATCCCTATAAGGGAGTTATAACTGAAAGTAATGAAATAATAGGGGATTACTGGCTGACACTGGAAGAAGAGAGTAAATAAGGGCCCAAAACCTAAGCATACATGAATCAGCAAATGTAAGATCAAAACAAAGTGAACCCTTGTATAAATTGTACCCCATCGAAGTCTAATCTAGGCTAAATAATGAAGACATGCAGGAGAGATATTGTGTATGTAAAGTTATAGATACAAGTTACACATATATGTATATATGTATATATATGTAAATATATATATATTTGAACCTATCTGAGCAGTGAGAGCTTACACAACCACACACACACATATATACACACACATATACACAAAATCATGCATAATGAAAAGTGAAGAATAATGCAATATATTTACAAATGTTAAAATTTAAAAAGAGAAAATTGAGGAAAAAATAAATAGAAGAAAATATAAAAATGAGGAAAAAGTCTTAATGAGAGATAAAGGGTTTGTTTCTAGTATGGTGGTCAAATCTACTGGTAGGGATGGATTTTCAGTCTTTATATTTTGGTTCTGTAGTTTTGTCCACTGTCCTTGTGCTCCTTGCCTAGCTGCCAGCCAGCTGTAGTAGCTCTCAGCTTCCAATCTCCCAGTACTGGGTGGAATAGACTGGACAGTGATGATAAACTGCATAATCCAGGTGTCCATCCTGGAGTGCAGATGTGCTTGCCTGGCTGCAGTGAGCATCTTCTTAATAGTTCCTATGGGGTGCCAGTCATCATGAGACCTTTCTCCCTTGGGATCCAGAGGCTAAGTGGTCCAGGCAAAATGTTCCTTGTGCCTGTCTCAGTTTCTCTAGTTCAGGCACCTTCTGGGAAGTTTTTTCATGGGCTATTGGTAATTATCTCCATGAGTTCCTATCCTCCCTACCCCTACCTATATCTCTGTTCACAGCTATGCAAGTTGCTTGGGGGACAGCTTTACACTCCTAGGAATGTATTCGTCACCTGCCAGAGTGTTCTGTACTGCAGAGGGCTGCCTATGAGGACAGGGGTGCCTTCCATGCCATGCTGGTGGAGGGCTCTCCTCCCCTACAGAACACCTTCAGCAGATTTCTTTGGCTTTGTTTTCTCTGAGATGCTTTAGTAGATGTCCATTAAAATCAGTTTTCCTCTGTAAACTCCAGGTTTCCCTAGGTCAATTTTTCTTTTCTTTTTTAGTTTCTTTATCCACCAATCACAAGTTCCTTTTGTCTGCATGCCCCATTCCATTCTGATGGCAGCTGGCATGTTTCTAATGTATTATTTCTTATGCTCAAGTTAACAACTTTCTGTAGTTCTATGATTTTTAAAAAATTAAAGTTGGTGCTGGGGGACTGCTGGGCAGTGCTTCCTTTCTCTACCACCATCTTCCTTTTCTCTGCTTACCAGTCCCAACAATAGAAATTTAAGTTCAGACCTGCACTGAAAGTTACATATTAATGTATTTTGTCTTTTACTAGGTTTGAGAAATTTCCCTAACATCAGTGAGATATGAGAAAGTCTGTTGGAAGCTTGTCAAAAATATTTCCCTATTCTTATAAAACACAGGAAAGGGAGAGGGTGATATATTCCCCTTGTTATGATTTAAATATGGTATCCCCCAAAAGCTTATGTGAAACAATGCAAGAACATTCATAAATGAAATGGTTAGATTTTGAGAGATATAACCTGATCAGTGCATTAATCCACTGATATCAATCAACTGGGTGGTAATTGAGGCAGGTAGGGTATGGCTGGAGGAAGTAAGTTACTAGGGGTATGCCTTTGGGGTTTATATTTTATCTATGATGAGCACTCCCTACTTCCTGATTGCAATGTCCTGAGCTGCTTTCCTGTACCACATCCTTCTGACATGATTTTCTGCCTTACCTCAAGCTATGGAGTTAGCTAATCATGAACTGAACTTCTGAAACCATGAGCCAAGATAAACTTTTCCTCATTAAAGATTTTCTGGTTGAGGATTTTGGTCACAGCAATACAAATTTGAAAAACAACACTTTTATCTTTTCTGGACTTATGTGGTAATGTTGCGGCCAACTTGGCAAAAAGAGGATAAACCTGACAACAAAACCCACTGAGGACAGCAGAATAAAGAGACACAAGAACATGAACCCCAGAGGATATCTGAGTCACTTGATTTAACTGATTGTAGAACCACCCTCCTAGAAATTTCTTGTTAACCAAAATAATTTTCTTTATTGATTAAGCTGCCTTTGTTGCTTACAATTAAAAGCTTCTTAAGTTGATTCACTTCATTCCAGCAATAGATCTATTGATTCTAGATCCAAGGATATGGGGCCAAGTCTCTTTCAGCCATATGTACCATGGAGTCAGAGATTCTAAAGGTTTAGTATTTGGAAGAGTGAGCATACCAATAGACTGGTACTATAACTTTAGAATAAGTAAAACATTTAAGAGACACTTATCTGATAACAACTAGACTAGACAGGTAGAAGTTATTATTGATAGTACATTATTAGTACACACATTAAAAATACATAAGTAAATAAGCATTATGAATTTTAAGAATAAGGCATACAATATGTTAGCAATTATGAGAAGTCATTGGCTGGCACTGTGGTAACAAAACAATAAATTTCATGCAACAGACCAAATATATCAAGTGATTTGGTAAATATGTTTTAAATGATAATTTACTTTGTGACTATAGTAGCAAAAATGGCTGTAGTCACTACTCTATCTCCCTTGTCTTCCTCTCTCTTTTTTCTATTGCTGACACCCATATTCCATTCTCTTTCTCCCCAGTTATATTCTTCTATTTTTTCTTCCTCTTCAATGTTAACAACATATCCATGCTTCTGCCCTATTCACTCATTGAAATTGCAAACACTTTTCTACCCTCTTATCTCTTCTTTCCTCATACCCAATGCTACCCTTAACACCTCTTAATACTAATTAATGTATATAATACTTTCCCCTACTACTAATGTCACAGCAATAAATTAATATGACACAAGTCATAGACAACATCTACTGTTTGATTTCAATCTAGATATAATGCATGATTATTTCCTGTTTTTACTGATAAAAATTGCTGATCCTAATATTTCTACATATTGTACCAATTAACACTGTAGATATCAAAATAGGAAGTAAGTATCTAGTCTACTGCTGTATATCATCTGCATAGATTATTGCTATTACTGGACTTCCCACCACAATCTGAGGTATTAGGATACTATAAAATCATAAGGTAGAAAGTCTACAGCTTCAGATCCATCCAGATAGATGGGTAGATACACAAACAATATGAAAAAGCAAGGGAACAAATCTTCCAAAACAACACAGAATACTTCAACAATAGACTTCACTGACATCACAGTGGAGAAAATGTAAGAGGTGGAATTCAGAAAGTTCCTGGTTAAATTGATCTATGGGTAAAATATAATGTAAGAAATGAAATCAGAGAGAAAACACAAGAAGTGAAAGATAACTTCAATAAGGAGATAGAGATCCTGAAGAAGAATTAATCACAAATCCTTGAAGTGAAGCAATCAATAAACCAAATTAAAAATTTATTGGAAAGCCTCACCAGCAGACTAGACCACTTGCAAGACAGTTTTAGGCAATGAAAACAAAATATATAATCTGGAAAATACAGTTGACCATTGAGAAAAGATGTTGAGATCATGAACAGAATTTCCAAGGAATATGAGATAACATAAAAAGAACAAACTTAATATTTATTGGTATAGATGAAGGCTCACAGAAAAAAAGGAATGCACAATATTTTCAATGAAATAATATGTGAAAATTTCCCAAACCTTAAGAATGAAATGGAAAAATCAAATACAGGAGTCTTATAGGATTCCAAATATATAAAATTACAAAAGACCCACACCAAGGCACATTATTATGAAAATGCATAACACATAAAATGGTAGAATTTTAAAGACTGCCAAAGAAAAATGACAGGTCACATTTACAGGGAAACCAACCCAGATCTTAGCAAATTTTACAACTCAGACCCTCAAAGAAAGGAGGTCCTGGAATAATATATACCAAGCTCTGAGAGAAAATTGATGCAAACCAAGAATACTATACCCAATAAAATGAACCTTCAGAATTGATGATGAAATAAAAACCTTTCATAGTAAACAAAAGTAGCCTGCACTACAAAACACAGTATTTCATGAAGAAGAAATAAAAAATAAAAGTGAAAATCAGCAAAGGGAGAAAATACACTAGAAGGACATTCATTCAAAGGAGAAACTAATTCAAATTAAAAACCAAAAATAAATCAAAATGAAATGAATAAAAATCATATCACAATAATAACACTGAATGTAAATAGACTAAACTCATCAATCAAAAGATATAGATTGGCAGATTGGATTAAAAAACAAGGCACAACAATATGCTGTCTCCAAGAGACTCACCTCATAGGCAAAGACATCCACAGAATAAAACTAAAAGGATGGGAAAAAATATAACATTCATATAGAACTTGTAAACAAGCAGGAGTTCTATCCTCATATCAGATAAAGTGGACTTCAAGCCAAAGTTAATCAAAAGAGACAAGAAGGACATTTCATACAAGCCATAACAATTGTAAATATTTATGCCCTCCAAAATAAAGCATCTATACATATCAAACAAACCCTTCACAATTTTAAGAATCAAATAGACCACAACACACTAACACTGGGTGACTTTAATATGCCTCTCGCACCACTGGATAGATCTTCCACAAAAAACTAAATAAAGAACCTCAGAACTAAAAAATACAATTAATAATTTAGGCTTAACAGACATATATAGAATATTTTATCCATCAATGACTAAATACACTTTCTTCTCAGCAGCACAGGATCCCTCTAAAACAGACCATATCTTAGGCCACAAAGCAATTCTTATTAAACACCCACACACAAATAGAGATAATACCTTGTATTCTATCAGATCATAATGGAATGAAATTAGAAATCAACAATAAAATAAAAATAGAAGTTATTCTAGCACCTGGAGACTAAACAATACATTATTGAATGCTCAATGGATATCAGAAGAAATCAGGGATGACATTTAAAAATACTTTTGAGATAAATAAGGATAATGACATATCAAAATCTCTGGGATACTATGAAGGCAGTTCTGCGAGGCAAGTTCATTAAATTGAGCTCAACAGCAAGTCACCAAATAAATAACCTAACATTACATCTCAAAGCCCTAGAAAAAGAACAAATCAACACCAAAAGCAGTGGGAGACAAGAAATGTTAAAATTAGAGCCAAAATCAATAAAATTGAAACACAAACAAAAAACTAAAAAAAAACCAATGAAACAAAAGGTAGTTCTTTGAAAAAAAATAAAATTGATAAACCATTAGTCAAGCTAACAGAGAGAGAAAACTCAAATTACTAAAATTTGTGATGACAAAGAAAGTATCACAATAGACACTACTGAAATATAAATGATAATTAGAAACTATTTTGAAAATCTATATTCCAATAAACTAGAAAATCATAAAGACAACAAATTTTTAGAGACATATGACCTACCCAAATTGAATCAGGAGGACATAATTAAATTTCCAGCAATGAAATTGAAGATGCTATCAAAAGCCTACCAATCAGGAAAAGCCCATGACCAGATGGATTCTCAGCCAAGTTCTACCAGATTTTCAAAGAAGAACTAACACCAATACTCCTTAAATTATTCCATAAAACAGAAAAGGAGGAAACTCCTCCCATGAAATTAGTATCACCTCGATACCAAAGCCAGACAAAGAAAACTTCAGAGCAATATTCCTGATGAAGAGAGATGCAAAAATTCTTAATAAAATCCTGGCAAATCACATGCAAAAACATATTAAAAGGGTATTGCACCATGATCAAGTGTGGTTCATCCCAATCATACAAAGTTGGTTCACCATACAAAAATCAATAAACACAATTCATCAAATCAATAGACTTAAAAATAAGAATCACATGATTATCTTAATAGATGCAGAAAAAGCATTTGACAAAATACAGCATCCATTCATGTTCAAAACACCAGAAAAATGAGCAATAATAGGAACATACCTCAACATTGTAAAAGCTATATATGCTAAACCCAAGGTCAACATCATTCTAAGTGGAGAAAAATTGAAAGTATTCCCTCTAAAAATTGGAACAAAACAGAGATGCCCTCTCTCACCACTCCTATTCAACATAGTCCTTGAAACCCTAGCCAGAGCAATTTAGACAAAAGAAATAAATTAAAGGGATACAATAGAAAAAGAAGAACTCAAACTATCCCTATTTGCTGATGACATGATTCTATATTTATATGACCCAAAAAACTCCACCAGAAAGCTTCTAGAACTCATAAACAAATTCAGCAAAGTAGCAAGATGTAAAATTAACACCCATAAATCAATTGCATTCCTATAAACCAATAATGAATCATCTAAAAGAGAAATTAATAAAACTATCCCATTCACAATAGCCTCAAAAAATAAAATACTTGGGAATCAATCTAAAAAAAAGAAGTGAAAGACCTCTACAATGAATACTACAGAACACTAAAGAAATTGAAGAAGACCTTAGAAGATGGAAAGATCTCCCACATTCTTAGATAGGCAGAATTAATATTGTCAAAATGGCCATACTACCCAAAACGCTATACAGATTTGATATAATTCCTATTAAGATTCTGATGACATTCTCCATATAAATAGAAAAAGCAGTTATGAAATTCATTTAGAAAAATAAAAGGCCCAGAACAGTCAAAGCAATTCTTGGCAAGAAAAGTGACACAGGAGGCATCACAATACCAGAACTTAAATTATACTACAGAGCTATAGTAAAAAAAACAACATAGTATTGGTACAAAAAACAGACATGAACACCAATGGTACAAAATCAAAGACACAGAAACATACCCATATGTCTACGGTTATATCATACTAGACAAAGGCACCATAAACATAAATTGGAGAAAAGATAGCCTCTTCAACAAATTGTGCTGGGAAAACTAGAAATCCATATGTAGTAGAATGAAATTTAACCTCTGTCTCTCACCCTGCACAAAACTCAACTTAAAGAGGATCAAGGACCTAGGTATTACCAGAGACCCTGCACCTACTGAAAGAAAATATAGGCCCAAATCCCCATGATGTCAGCTTAGGTAATGACTTCCTCAACAAGACTCCTAAAGAGCAAGACAGTAAAATCAAGTATCAATAAATGGGATGTAGATCAAATTAAAAAGCTGCTTCTCAGCAAAGGAAACAATTGAGAATGTGAAGGGAGAGCCTACAGAATGGGAAAAAGTCTTTGCCACCTACACTTCAGATTGAGCATTAATCTCCAGAGTATACAAAAACCTCAAAAAAAAAAAAACCCAACACCAAAAAATAAATAACCCAATCAACAAATGGACAAAGGAAATAAACATGCACTTTACAGGAGAAGAAATATGGTCAACAAATATATGAAAAAATGTTCCAACATCTCTAGCAATTAGAGATGCAAATTAAAACTACACTGAGATTCTATCTCACTCCAGTCTGAATAGCAATTATCGAGAATACAAGTAACAATAAATGTTGTCAAGTATGTGGTGAGACTGCAAATTGGTGCAATCTCTGGAAAGCAGTATGGAGATTCCTCAGAATACTTGTAATGGAACCACCATGTGACCCAGTATATTCCACTCCTCAGTATATACTCAAAGGACTTCAAATCAGCATGTGATTTAGTCAGCTTTTTTACAACTGTAAAGGAACTGACCAGAACAATTGAAGAAGAGAAAAAGTTTATTTGAGGGCTCATGATTTCAAAGGTCTTAGTCCATAAAAGGCTGGCTCCATTCCTCAGGGCTCAAGGTGAGACAGAACATCAAGGTGGAAAAGTGTGGCAGAGGTAAGCAGCTCACGTATTGATCAGAAAGCAGAAAGAGACTCCACTTTCCAGATACAAATATATACCCCAGCCATGCCCCAAGTCCCACCTCCTCCAGCCATACCCTACCACTTCAATTACCATTCAGTTAGTCGCTATCAGAGGATTAATCCACTGATTAGGTTCAGGCTATAGTCCAATCATTTCTCCTTCAAACCTTCTGCATTGTCTCACATGTGAGCTTTTGGGGGACACCACATATCCAAACCATAACAGCATACCACAGTGATACAGCCACATCAATGTTTATAGCAACTCAATTCACAATAGCTAAGCTATGGAACCAACCCAGATGCCCTACAACAGATGAATGGATAAAGAAAATGTGGTATATATACACAATGGAATGTTAGTTAGCCATAAAGAAGAATAAAATTATGGCACTTGCCAGTGAATGGATGGAACTGGAGACTATCACACTAAGTGAAATTAGCCAGTCCAGCAAAACCAAAGGCTGAATGTTCTCTCTGATATGTGGATGCTGACACACAATAAGGAGGTGAGGAGGGAAGAATAGAAGTTCTTTGGATTAGACAAAAGGGAATAAAAGGAAGGGAGATGGGATGGGATTAGGAAAGACAGTGAAACTCCACATCTTGTGCAACCACAAAAACCAAATACCAACTAGAATAATATGTATGGATACCAATTATATTCTATGTATGTATCATATGTCAAAATATACTCTGTCATGTTTATCTAAAAAGAACAAATAAAAAATTAATTTACTTTGTGCTTATAGTAAGAAAAATGGCTCCAGAAAATAAAAATCTCAGCATATACTTGGTTAATACCCATTCCTTAAAATACACAAATATCAAAGCCAAGAAATAATATGGTTACAAACAATATATGTGGCTTACATAAAATCTTTCTTCTAAAAATCTCAAAGTATTTCTCCATCTGTTATTTCATGTGTCCTATATCATATCTACACAAGTGGTGAATCCTTTTTATTTCTTTATTTTATAACATCTAAGTGACCTGGTTAAGATTCCACAACATTTTGTGCTAGAGTTCCTATTTGCACTGCTCTCCCTCAGTCTGCATGGCCTTTGCTAGAGTGAGTACAGTCTGTGGAGGTTTAGTCCCAGCCCACATTAGGACTGTGGAGAACATACAAACAATTCAATCTTGATGCCCCCCTTAATGCTTATCTCAATAGGTGCTAAAACCTTGGCTCCCTTCCCTGAAGTTCCATTCTTCATCGGACAGGGTCTTGGGGGAGACCACTAACTCTTCTTGCCAAAGGTGCTGACACAACTAGTGACTCCTTGGTGGTGAACAGCGCAGGCAGTCTCTGCTGCTGGTCTCTGCCATGTGCCTGCATCATGGACTCTAAGGCACCTGCTTGACTTTCTTAATCTATATCATGATAATAAGCCCTCTGAGTTCTAAGTCAGGGGCTGGGCCAGGCTTTTCTCAAACTATTGGCTGTTGCCCATACAGCAAGAATGTGCTGACACCTGGCAAAGGACTAAGAGTGCCTTGGAAAAAAAGTAACCTCGGGACATCCTCTAGAAGTGGGAACCAAAAGAAAATAAGAGTCTCTAGTAACAACAACATCTCTCACAACTTCACTGTGCTTTTCCATATCCAAACCTGGGATAGGACTCCTTCTTCCCCAGGCATATTTACCGACAAGGATTCCCAAGTAGGTCCCTTCCTAATAGCTCACTACATTAAAAATAAATTCTTTGCCACCTGTGGTGATGCACACCTATAATCCCAGCTATTTAAGAGGCTGAGGCAGAAGGATCACACAAGTTTGAGCCCAGCCTGGGAAACACAGTGAGACTCTGTCTTAAAAAAGAGAGAGAGAAAGTTCTTTATGCTACCTCCCCAATCCCTATCCCAGGGACTATTTTAGCCGCTCTACTTCAATACCTCACCAAGCTGGTTGGGAAACATGGGAGGGCTAGGAGAGAGGAAATCACCTTGAGGAAAGTGCCCAGACTGCTGTTTCCTCATGGTGAAAATACCAAAATCAGCAAGGCTTCAAGACTACTATGAAGTGAACTCACTAGAGAGAGGCTACTCTGTCTTTTAACTTAAGAAATTGAGGCCAATGAACTCCACACCTCTTCAACAAGAGTAAGTTTTGGTATAACATTCTCAAGATAGATTTTATTGAATTGTAATTATTCTCAGCTTTTAATAGCATTATTTATGTGTTTGTGCCATATGCTACAGATTTTGAATATTCCAAATATAAAAGTAAACCAAATTAAAATAAGTTCAGGAGAGCTCCAGAGTTGTGAACAAAATCATTTCTTCTATATGAAAGAGCAACAAAATCATTCCTCTCAGTTTTTTATAGGGTTGTCTTTATCTCCCCTGCTACTACACTGTTTAGTCAGGGTCCTCCAGAGAGACAAAACCAATGTATTATTTATTACTAAGATAAATAATGCAAGTATGGAACATGAGAAGCCCCACAGTTTGGCATCTGCAAGCTGGAGGGTTAGGAAAGCCAAAGATGAAATTTAGTTTGAGTCTGAAGGTTTGAGAACTAGAGAAGCTAATGTGTAAATCCCTGTCTAAATTCAGGAGATGAGATGAGATATTCCAGCTCAAATAGTAAGTAAAAAGGAGTAAGATCTTCCTTCCTCTATGTTTTTCCTATTCAGGCCATTAATGGCCTGGATGATTCCCACCCACAATGGGGAGAAAGATCTACCTTATTAATTCCACTGGTTCAAATGCTAATTATGTTAGCCAACTTTGCTTGGCTGTGACCAAAAGAGGTGAAAAGAACAACTTGGAGGAGGTAAAATTTATTTTGGCTCATAGTTGTGGAGGTTTAGTGTATGGTCTGCAGAGTCCATTGCTCTGGGTCCAAGGTGAGGCAGAACACCATGGTGGAAGGGCGTGCTGGGGGAGTGCTGCTCCACTCACAGTAGCCAGGAAGCAGAGAGACGGAAGAGAGAAGGGGCCTCAGGGAAGACACACCATTATAGGGCATACTCCCAGTAACCCACCTCCTCCAGCCACACCCCTACCTGGGTACAGTTACCATCCACTGCATTCTAACTGATTAGGTTACAGCTCTCACAATCCAATCATTTCATCTCCAAACATTCCTGCATTAAGACAGAAGCATGGGACGGGGCTCATCTCATAGCCAAACCGTAACACTAATCTTACCCTGAAATGCTCTCAAAGACTCACCCAGAAAGAGTTTTTAATCTGGGCACCCTTTTGCCCATTCAAATTGACATAAAATTAATCATAAAATGCACTAAAATATTTTGCAATGCATTAGCAAGAGTAGGCAAACTTAACTTCTTCACATGTTATATACCCTTTCTGAATTAATCTTCTCCTTAACTCCTATGTAAGCAATCTATGTAATTTTCAAAATACACTATAATATATACTACAAACTGTATAAGAGAAAAGCTAGAATAATGCTTTGTAGACAGACCTATTTTTATTGGTTATAGCCTGAAAGATGTAAGTTAAAAGCTGAGTGAAACATTATAGTAAGTTATATTCTCATTTTCAAATACTCACACCTCTTGTACTTTGCACTGAATGCTCCCTTTGAGAGGAATAGGCATTTCCACCCCTGTGCTATTGCACTTGGTCATGGCTTTCTCTAGGCAATGGCATGTGAGCAAACAGGACTACTGTCATATCTGAGCAAAAGCTCTAAGAGCCATCAAATGTTGCCCTCTCTTGTTTTTCCCTCTGCCATGAGAAAAGCAAGTCCCAATTAGCAGCTGGTCCTTCATTTTGGGTACTAGAATAAGAAGACATGTACAGCAGATGTGTAGATGACCCACTGCTGCCAACATGCACCATGAGAAAAAAGAGGCACTGAGTTTTATTAACACAGCATGACTCCCTCCCTTAGGAATGAATTTTGCTGCTACATACTCAAGGTAACTTTTAGTGGATTGTGACTTTTTCTGGATTCTAATATTATTTACAGGCATTTATGCCACATGCTAAAAAATCATTCTTTTGGATTTAAATGGTTTTTTAAACAGGTAGTTTAGTACACTTCTGAAGGAACTATGTGTTAAATTCTAAATTAAATATTGAAAACTAAAAGAAGCAAAATTAGTTTATATATTTGTGATTAAGAAAAATATATAGCATTGCTCCATTTAAAAATTATTCTGGAGATTGGATCAAGATGAAGGCACTTGTGTTCCCCATCCCATTCAAAATTCTTCAAAATATAAAAAATTATACGGGGGAACTCATAATGGTGCTAGAAAATAACAGTTATATATGGTCAAGAATTTTTGAAAACTCCCTGAAAGAACGCCAAAAAAGGAATCTAAGACCCAAAATACACATGGAGGAATCCTGCCTCTGCATCCCTCCACCTACAGTAGCACCAGTGCAACAAAACACCCTGTATAGCTTTTCTCACTTCTTTGTCTCACTCTTCCCACATGCTAGCTTCTGCTTCCTGACATCATCTCCCAAATAAACTACTTATACAGCAGACTTTGTTTCAGGGTTCTGATATTAGAGGATATTGATATTTGATTTTTATTAGAGGATATTTAAATTTCCCCAAGATCTAGAACCTCTTCTCTTACCCCCCTTTTTCTTGTTCTCTCCTTCTCTTCCTCATTCTCTATGTTCTTCCCAACATATTCACAATTAAACTCAACACCATTATTTCAAACCTACCTATCTAACTTATTGCTCACTCACCCTGGCAGAAAAATCTCAGATTCATCTTTGACCTTCTAGCATGTCTTACAGAGCCATTTAAATGTCAAGCCCAGTCATTTCAATTTATTAAGTTCATTCTAATCCTTCCCAATCCTGCACACCACTGCCACCTTGGTTCAGGTCTCATAAACTCATGCATGGATTTTATAAGAGGTTCCCAGTTAATAACCAAAATTCCCTCTCTCCTCTATAATTTATCATCTCATCTTCCTGACGCAAGTGCTAGTCACATAGCTCCACTCAAAAGGCTCCTGTGGCATACAATGTCTATGCTACAAAATAAAGCCCTCTTGATCTCAACCTACATTTGTCCATAACTTTATTCATTCATGTACCCCAAGAGCCTTTCCAACTGAACTACTACCATGCACTCTAAAAGTTCTCCATTTTCCCACCTTTGGGCCTTTGCTCACTTTGCTCCCTAAACTCAGAAAGTTCTTGACCCATCTTTCACCATATTCCAAACCTACATTGTATCAGATGCTACTTCTTTCAAGAAGTTACATAAAACTTAACCACTTATAAACTTTTTAAATATCTCAATATGTATTATCTATTATCTAGCCTTACAAAGTTAGCAGGGAGAATTCCAGTAGTATCCCTATTTTATAGAAGAGGAAACAAAACCTTGGAAAGCTTATGAAACTTATCCAAGGTCATGAATCTTTTATGTAGTGGAGACAGTGCATCCTGGGCACCCGGTAGGCTTATAGCTATGTGAGTATGAATTTTATCTCTGCTAGTTTACTAACAGTTTTTAAGATTAGAATTTATTGTTAATTTACAACTATGTAGGGAATGAATAGTTAACCTAAATTTAAAATTGACATTTCCCTACCTATACATAAAACTTCACAATAACTGATTATAATAACAATAAATAAGAGGCACCATCATTTGTTATCTAAATAACAAAGGATGGTATTTCAGATCCACAGGTCCACAATTATGTAAATATTTAGCCTCATTCAATAATTTTATTTGAATATTGAAGGATTAAAAATAGAATACTCACTTTTTAAAGCTTATTTTAAATTCATTTATTTTAATTATCTATTTATCAATTTATGTGTTTAATTATTATAAATTACTAAGCAGACTCAAGTGCATCAAAAATTTTTGGGTTCTTAAATCAACAAGATTTCAGTTTTATATTTTGCATATAAAAACCATAATCTGTGTGTGAGTGTGTGTGTGTGTGTGTGTGTGTGTTTAGTTGTTTTCCTTATGTGATAAGTTAACAGCATAACTGGAAGTAGTTTAAAACAAAAAGGAACATCAATATGACTATGTGTGCGTGGAAGTCTTAGAGTCAGCAGCTTTGGGTAGTTTATTAAAAGGTAATTTTTATATTTATTCATAATAGTCTCAAGACATTCTGGCATTATCCCAAAGATTGCTATGAGTTGTCCATGAATCAGTAACTATTGCATCATCAAGCATGTGTTTCCGAAGACATATGGCAATTTACAGGATAATCTGATTACTTTTTATACTATTAGAAAAAAAAGATGACACATTTAAGCAGGTGTAGCCTACAGATTACCACTTCTGATCAAAACGAATGTTATTACATATAATATCACTCCCAAAGTGAGAGTTACTACAGGTGCCTCTGAGTATCCACTTTATCTGTGTATGTTCACCTTTTCAATTGCATCCATTTGATTTTATGGGTCTATAAAACATTTAAAACCCAATGTACCTTACTTTGAACCTATAGAATAATCATAAAAAGTTTTTATGATTATTCTATAGGTTATCATTGAGGACGAGATGATAAACAAAAATTCTAGACAACTGAAACTCATAAAATATACTTTGATCTTATTTATCAGATATTTCACATCAAATTGACTTTTAATCTCAATACTTATCTTTGTGAGGCCAAAGAATATCTTACATATCAGTTATTCAGCTCATCCTGAGAAAAGAACCCAGCTAAATGTGCACTAATACATTCTAAGATGACCACACAATTCATTTGTGGCATACCAAGGTATTCATAACTTAATCATGCTATAATAGACAATGCATTTATTCATAAAGGTACCTGAGAATCCCTTATAATTCATAAATGATCATATATAAGGAAATGTATTCAATACAAGTTTCTGTCTTGTATTCAGACCCAATTCTATTTCTAGAACAACAAAAGTTATGAAAGTAAAACCTCTGGATATAATCACTTGAACTTTCCTCAAGAAAAATGCATAAAGATGTTTAAAAAGATGTTTTACTATAGCAATTTACCTTTCAGACTTGTTTACTTTCAAATTGACTCAAAAAATCACTTTTCAAATCCAGATATGACTATTAAAATATATTCTGTCCCCAAGAGCAAATGAACATACCTCTCATGCATGTAGTCAACTCCTAGCAACAGCTGGATAAACCATTCTATTATTTGATTTTCTGAAAAGATTTTCCCAGAGCCTTTATATTCCTGAATTTTATAGTCCAGATCTCGGCCCTGAAACAAAAAACATATTTCACATTCATTTCAGTTAGAAATTAAGATTTTTTAAAATCAAACTTTCTTAATAATTGTAAATAAACAGCAGTCACTGTTTATCATAAGAAAGTGAGGTTGACTACCACTCTATCACTAAGATTCTCTCCTTAACCAAACTCAAACCAGGCTCCTATGAGCCCTTTCCTCAACTAAGTCTCAACCTTGACCACTAAAGACTTGAAGAAACACTAGTATCATTTCTAGCAACTCAAGGACCTATCCTTAGGATCACAGGAACTACCACCTTAGAGTGCTTGCTTGAGAAAACAGAGCAAAAGAATTTACTGCATATTCCAGGAAATATTTAAAGATGAGGCCCTTGTCTCCTTGAAGCCATGGAAAGATAGAAGTCTAATTTTAATAATCACCAGTTAGCAAACCCAATGGGTTTCACATGGACCAATCTCCATTTTCCTATTTTTGTAATTTGTCACTTCTCTCAGGACCCTGTAGTTCTCCCTTTCCTCCCCTTCGTCCTCCCTGAAAATACCCAATCACCTCTGCAGAAACTGGAATGGAGCTCAGCTACTGTCAGTAGTTACTGAATAAAATCTATTTTCACTGCTTTAACGAAATGTCTGGCTGTGTTTATCTTTTGCATCACTCAAGGGTAAAACCTTTGTAAAGGAGAAAGTTAACACATAAACCTCCAACTAAAATTACTTTTAATATGTTACCTAAATATAAACCTGAGTAGGACTCTAATATGTTACAAGTTAAAAGTATAAGTCAATAAAATTCAAATTGGTGACATCAATGTAAAGTGATTATGTTTTGATGAAACTAAATTGGTGCTTCCATACTGCATTCAACATTGATTGCTATCATATAGATTCTTTTGAGTGTGACATATCCAGACTAACGTGTGGAATAACTGGATTTTCCTTGTTTCTATTTACAGCAAAACTTTCAGGAACACAGCAACTGTTTGGACTATGTAGGGTCCCAAACACATCATTTAAGCATTTAGTCAGTCTCTGTCCTATCATTTAATGATACTTACTATTACAGCCAAAAACTAACAGCTATCCAAACAAACCTTTAAAATTGCCTGGCAGTGTCTGATATAAGATCCTCTCTAATTATGATTATATTTATGCATTTTAATTACCATAGAAATGAAAATACTAAATGTTAATTTCTACTAGAGAACCTTTATACCTGGTCCCTTTTATAACATTGAGAAACTAGAGAAAATTTGAGAAGTGTTTTCTGAAGAAAAGGATGGGTTAAATGCAACTGTGTTTGGTCTTTGCAGGATGTAAAACACAGGCCCCGTGGAAAGGAAGAGAGGTACTTGCCAAGTTCACTGGGATCATAAAAGGAAACATGAAACTACTCACTAACTATTTATGGCAGAGTCCTTGTTACAATCAAAGGAAAAGTATTTATAGGCAACGAGACAATCCAAGTGAAATTACTTATAATCAAACAACATGAGGTCAACTGACTAATTCACTTGTAATGCATTTTTTATTTCCTTTCAAAGCACTGTGCAAATATTTGCTCAGTGTTTTCTTTCCTATTACATGGAGTCATAACAAGTCAAAAGTATATCAAACATTTGCTTGCAGCCTAGTTCAGGCAGTTTCCTGCTGGATTTTCTGGGCCAAGTAGATCAAAGTTTGTTTTAATTCAAAAATACAGTGCAGGCGGTTCCAAGATGGTGGCCTAGACAGTCCACTCTGCGCTAGGCTCTCAGGGACCAAGGCTGGAAGTGGTGGAGGCTCCGTTTTCCAGCCAGCTTCCTGGCATCATTCTGCGGCTCAACATCCCACGCAGGAATTTCACTTGTGTGTGTGTGAGTACAGGATCACCGGGAGGCAGCGGTAGCTGGGAGGCGTGGCTTCGGCGCCAGCTGGAGAAACACGGTTGCAGCCCAGGCCTCAGCCCAGGGCTCCGGCTATCCGAGACTGAGACTGGAAGTAGCGGGGACCATTTTCCAACCAGGTTTTTGGCAGCTCTCTGCAGCTTGCCGCCCCACGCAAGAGTCTCGCTCGTGTGTGTGAGCGCAGGGCCACCGGGAGGCAGCGGTAGCCAGGAGGTGTGACTTCAGCGCCGGCTGGCAGAAAGCAGTTGCAGCCAGGGGCCTCGGCCCAGGGCCCCGGCTCTCCGAGACTGAGACTGG
>PVHX01007319.1:0-92271 GCA_004024805.1 Geosciurus inauris | reverse complement strand
CACCATAGCAACTGGGCAGTCTCAACTGTGGCTTTGCACAAGGAGTTCCCAGCAGAGGCACTCTCCTGTCACTGGACAATCAGAGACTGTAATTCAAGTCACTGCTCCTGACAGGGATGCTTTCTGGGTTGACAGAAGAGTTTAATTTCCCAACACCTATTTATGGCCTCTTCCTCTACCTCCAAAGCCAGCAGCATAGAATCCTTCAAATCTCCCCCCACCTCTTGTTCTTCTTCTTCACACTTCCTTTCCACAAAGTTAAAAATGAATTTAATATATGACCCAGCATTTCATTGCTGAACTACCCCAAAGAAAGTACCTCAATACATACACAAATGTGCATAGTGACTTATTTGTTCATAATCACCAAATCCTAGAAACAGCTCAAGTGCCCTTCACATGCCCTCTACCTGGTAATGGATAAACCATTTCTGGGGAATTCATACAGTGTAATACTATCCAGCAGTTAAAAGTGTCCACACATGTAACAACATGCATGAATCTCAAATGTATCATGTTAACTGCAAGCAGCCAGACACAAAAGGCAACATATTCTATGACCATTTATATGACATTCTGGAAAATGCAGCACTAAAGTGATGGAGAAAGATTGATGGTCTCCAGGAACAGGAGCAGGTGGAGGTTGGGAATTGCTACAAAAGAACACAGGAGAATATTTGGGTGGTGGAACTACTGTATATCTTGACTATGGCTATGGTCACAACCTATATGTGTTTCTTAAAACTCTTGGAACTATACAAAAAAAAGAGTGAATTTTACTGTGTACAAATCATATCTTAATCAAAAATTTTTTGATTAAAAAATGATCAGGGCTGGGGTTGTGGCACAGTGGTAGTGTGCTCACCTAGCACGCGTGAGGCACTGGGTTCGATCCTCAGCACCACATAAAATAAAATAAAATAAAGATATTCTGTCTGCCTACAACTAAAAAATAAATATTAAAAAAAAATGATCAATCGGGGCTGGGATTGTAGCTCAGTGGTAGAGCACTTGCCTCACATGCGTGAGGCACTGGGTTTGATCCTCAGCACCACATAGGAAAATAAATAAATAGAGATATTGTGTCCATTAAAAAATGATCAATTATAAAATATGGAAAGAAGGAAGAAGGAAAGAAAAAGACATAAGACAGGCGAGACAAATAGTACATAGTGAGATGAAGAAAATCTTACTTCATCCGGGCTGGTATAACCAAGTATCATAGGCTGGATGGCTTAGGAATAACAGTGCTTTATGTCCCACAGTTCTAGGGGCTAGAGGTCCTCCAAGATCAGGATGTCCACATGGATGGGTCCTGGGGAGGGTGCATTTCTCAGATACAGACTGATTACTTTTCCTCCTATGCTCACATGGCTGGAGAGGACAAGAGACCTCATGGGTCCTGCTACTCTACCAGCACTATTCCCATTCATGAGGACATCACCCTGGAACTAAACATCTCCCAAATACCCCACCCCTTAATACCAATACTTTAGCATCAGGAGTTCAAGATACGAATCTGGAGGGATGGATGTAGTCATTCAGTCCATGGCATATATCCATAGTTATACTACCTATAAATGGATAAAATGTTCCAATTAAGGCAAAATTTCCAGATTGGATTATAAAAGAACACACTGCTTCTTCTCTTGTTCTTCATTCTGTCCCTTTGGCTTCTTGCAGAGAGAAAAAGGGGAGTGAGAACCTCAGGGCTGGTTCACACTTACTGGAGTCTGCACTCTTCTTGGGACACCTGGTGCCAAGCCTCCCTCCATTCTCAGCAGCAGCTGCTCTGCAAAGCTAGGACCTGCACTACAGTTACAGTCACTGTGGCTGGCATGGGTGCTCCAGGTTGCAGGGGTCTGGGTGGGGATCCCTGCCTGGTTCACACCACTGCCAAAGTCAGGACTGCACAGGTTCATCTCACTGTTTCTGACCAGGGAACCCCCACCATCACTCTACTCTTAACCTCTTTTTAACTTGCCTCTCTCCTCAGATTGAATTTGGGAAGGTCACTTAAGCGCAGTGCAGTGTCACATACTAAATTTGAAAACTGGAGATGCTGACAGGTACTATTTATTCTTAGTATTTAAGAGTTGACTTCTTAATCACTTAGTTAATAACTGTGTACAGACTCTAGTACTCTGTCTTTCGTATAGTAAGTGCCCAATAAACATGAATTTTCCTGCCTCCTCTTCAGTTGAAATCCATTCCATAAGAAGTTGGATACTGTTACTCAAATGTAAATAAGGGCACTGATAGGTTTAAAAAAAATTAAAAAGCTCTGGTATCCTACCCTATGACACACACTGCTAAACCTTCACACTGCCTTGAGCTACCAAATTTAAACAGCAGAAAAGCTATCTGAAACCAGGAAAAGGTGCAATATCTTTCATTGCAAGAGTTAATTCCTTCATTTTCAATTTGGAAACTTCTGACCAGTTATAACAAATATGTAAATATATATATTCTATTCTTCATGAGCTTCATGCTTATTACTCACCTGCTTCCCACAACAACCTTATTAGGTAGATATTTTATTATTTTTCTTTTACAGATGATGAAACTAAAGCACAATAATCTTGGGTAACCTTCCCAAAGTCACAAAGTCAGGGTGCAATGTGACCTTATTTCAGGTCTGACTTAGTGGTGGTAATCACTGCACTAGATTGCCCCCTGGTGGCCATAATGAGTCAGTAGAAACAGTGGAAAGGAAGGGCTGGCTGGGAGAAGGTCGTGGTGTGTATAGAACAGGGAGCTCTGGCTAGGGAATGGGGTTTTCCCAGAGTTCAGCTCTAGTTTCTTCATGGCAACTGGAGACTAAATGACGTATTAAGAAAGTGGATCTGACTCTCCACCAAGGCCCATAAGCAGCCATACGGGGTGATACCTGACAGAGGTTAGCAACCATCCCAGTACCTAGGAAGGGCCCCGTTTATGTTTCTCTTTCCTGTGTCCTTTATGGTTTTTCATTGGTCCAAGATTTCCCATATCATGGCAAATCATTGTTCTTAATCACTGCACTGAAATAAGCCAGGTGAGCTTGGCAGAGTCTCACGGTGTGTCCTGCTTCTGCGTAACCTTTTCCAGTCGTGGCATGTGACACACACACGCAGTGATGAGAGCTCTCACTCAAATATGCTTGAGTGAGAAGATGACCAGCAGTAACCCATCTCTCTTTTCTCTGCTTTTTCAAGATGTGTCATCTTGACCAGCACCTCCATTCTAAGGATAGCATTCAGGGTGCTTGGTAGAATTATAAAGCATGCTGGGACATGAGGACATAGGGACTTGTGGTCCCTAAGGAGGCAGTCAATTCCTACTCATCTCAGATGGTAAAGTTCTCTCCTGTCAGTATATCCAACATGTGGAATAGATTACGTCCAAAAAATGAAAAATCTTTGAAAATGGCATATAGCTGCTTGGGAGGCTAAGGCATTAGAATCACAAATTCAAAGCCAACCTCAGCAACTTAACAAGTCCCTAAGCAATTTGGTGAGACTCTGTCTCTAAATTTAAAAAAAAAATTAAAAAGGGCCAGGGATGTCGGGCGCGGTGGCACATACCTGTAATTCCAGCACTTTGGGAGGCTAAGGCAGGAGAATCGCAAGTTCAAAGCCAGCCTCAACAACGGTGAGGCACTAAGCAACTCAGTGAGACCCTGTCTCTAAATAAAACACAAAATAGGGCTGGGGATGTGGCTCAGTGGTTGAGCACCCCTGGGTTCAATCCCTAGTACCAAGGGGGAAGAAAAGAAAAGGCATATGATATGTGTAAGACTTTATGGAAAACAATTTAGCAGCTTTGCTTCCATGCACTTAGCAGTTAAAAATTAATATAGAAAGTGTGTTTATATTAAAACTTTTATATTTGCAAGTTATGGATGCCTTAAAAATTAGTAGTGTGTGGTAAAATGACTAATAGACCATAATGATATGTAACACTTTCTTTTTCTGTAGGCAAAACATTTTAATATTCTTGTTTTATTAACTTATAAATTAGTTTAAAATTAATCATACAAATTATATAAAAGTAATGTATAAAACTGAATATAGAAGTGAAACACTAATTTTTCACATCAAATCACCCAGCAGTGCATATATTTTTGAGTCCTTGTAATTGTTCTTGGGTGTGGTTGGATGTCTTAGTCTGTTTTGTGCTTCTATAACAGAATACCCAAGACTGGGTATTATAATGATCAGAAATTTATGTCTCACAGTTCTAGAGGCTAAGAAGTCTAAGTAAGATCAAGGAGTCAGTATCTGGTGAGGGCCTTCTTGCTGCTTCATAGCATGGCAGAAGGCGTCAAGTGAAAGAACAAGAGGAGCACTAACTTTTATAATGGCACCAATGGCATGCATGAGATCAGAGCCCTTATGGTCTAATCACCTCTTAAATACAAAGTATCATCGATACTTTCATGAAAGCCATTAAATCTAAACATAAGTACTGGAGGGGACAAACATTCAACCATAGTACTAGTCAAGTTACGAAGTTTCAGTTAGACAAGAGGAATATCTTTTGAGATATATGATCCAGCAAGGTGAATACAGTCAATAATAATGTATGTTTCAAAACGAATTTCAAATGTCCCACCACAAAAAAAAAGTGAGGTGTTAGATGTGTTAATTAGATTGATCTAATCATTCCATGTTATATACGTATATCAAAACATCATCCTATGCCCCTTAAGTGTAAACAAGTATGATTTGCCAATGAAAAATGAAATTAATTTTTAAACGATTGTTCTTAAGGACAAGTGAAAAACTGTTCCAGGCTAAATAATTAATCTCTCATTACGAATTAAGACAGAAAGACTAAAAAATATTCACATGGTTTTATTGTGCTCGGATGAACTATTTAAGCACATACGCATACACACACACACACAAAAGTAACATGGTTTGTTAGTCAGCTTTACATCATTGTGACAAAATACCTGAAAAATAACTTAAAGTAAAAAAAGATTTATTTTAGCTCACAGTTGCAGAGGTTTCAGTCCATGATCATTTGGTTCTATTGTTTTGGGGCCTGTAGTGAAGCAGTACAGCATGGCAGAAGCACAAGGCAAAGGAAAACTCATTTACCTTAGGGCAGCCAGGAGGTGGGGGCAGGGTACAGGAAGGGGCCAGGGTCTAAATATCCCCTCAAGGGCACGCCCCCAGTAACCTAACTCCCTCTCACTAGGCCCCACCTCCTAAAGGTTCCACCGCTTCCCAATAGTGCACAGGCCAGGCACCAAACCTTTAACACATGGGCCTTTAGGGGATACTTGCAAATCACAGCACCTGCTTTTTTGTTTTCTGTTTCTATCAACAATCCACTCATCACTATACCATCCAACACTATGTGGAATTGATATGAGAAATTCTTACCTTAATGCGGGAGATGATATTTACTTAAAGTGATGTGTGTGTGTGTGTGTGTGTGCGTGTATGTGTGTGTGTACTTAGTTACTGTATTCAGCTTTCTATTACCTATGTAATATATATTATCAAGTGTCTTGGATATTTTATGTTGGAGATTATGATTTACATTGAAATTAGGAAAGATAACTGTTATGACTTGAATCTGGCCTGTCACCCTGAAAGCCCACATGTTAAAAGCATAGTTCTCAGTGTATTAAGGTTCAGAAGTGAGGCTTTTAGGCAGTCTTGAGGCTGTAACCTCATCAGTGAATTTATTCATTTAATGAATTAATAATTTGAATGGACTACTAGGGAACAACCATAGGCAGATAGCTGTAGCTGGAGGTAGTAGGTCTATGAGGGCATGGCCTAGGGAACTGTATCTTATCCCTGGCTTTCTCCTCTCTCTCTCTCCCTCCCTCCCTCTCCCTTCCCCCTCCCTCCCCCCACTCCCCTTCCTGAATGCCAGGAGCAGCTCTCCTCTGCCATGTTCTTTTTTTTTTCTTAAACTTTATTTTATTTATTTAGGTATTTTGTATGTGGTGCTGAGGATCGAACCCAGTCCTCACATATGCAAGGCAAGCGCTCTACCACTGAGCCACCACCCCAGCCCTGCCATGTTCTTTTGAGATGATGTTTCTGCCTGCAGCTGACCATGGACTGAACCTCTGAAACCATGAGCCAACTTTCCTCCTCTGAGTTGTTCTTGTCAGACATTTTGGTAACAGCAATGAAACACTGACGAACACAGTCACTTGTCAGCCATATCTCATGCCTGCAATCCCCCCTTCCTGGCCCTTTATGCAGCATTGCCAACGCATGTGTCATTTTTGTCGTGGGCAAGAGTCCACGGTTTTGTCATTAAGTAAGAGATTTACTCTCATTTTTCTTGAAGCTTCCTTTAATCAAGTTGAAATTTTGTCTCATTCCTTATTCTCGGGGGGAAGTTACCTTGTTTTGAGCCAAGAGGGTTTTCTTTTCATTTTTCTTTTTTCGTTGTGCAATTGTGTAGAGCTAAGCTGTGAAGGAAGGGTGCAGCCCTGGGCCTAACACCCACCTTTGCCTGGGTGTTCTAAAGGACCAAATACAAATACTGAAGACACTACCAGCTAGGGTACTTGGAGCCCAGCTACCTTTAGGCAATATTTAAAGAAGGGCTTTAGATATATTCATTCATTTTGTCCTCCCAAAAACCCCATGCCATGGCACTCCGATTCTAATATTTACAGATGAGAAAGCCAAGGCACAGAGAAGGTAAATAAGGCCCCCAAGAACAAAAGGCAGCACCTGGCCTCAAGCCTGAGCTTTCTGGCAGCGGAGCTTCTGCCCCACAAACAAGTACATCAGGATGCACCTCTAATTTCTGCAATTTCGAGTCACTTTCTTCCTCCCTTTTCTGTGGCAAAGAAAAAGTTTTAAGGGTACTTCATGAACTATAAGCAAATCTTTGGATTATATTCATTGATTTCTCCAATGTCAACCAAAGAGTGACTATGGATCAAGCCTTGGGCAAAGCTCTAGAGATAAACAAATGCGGAGGATAGTCTCTAGCCTAAGAGAGGCCCAAAATTTGCTGGGATAAGGACTCTAACAGGGTTAGCTGAGGATGTGGTGAGAACATAGAGGACACTTAATTCAGCTGAGAGGGACTTAGGAAATCTCAGGAAGAGACTTCCAGGCTGAACTCAAAGGAATGAGTAGAGGAAGGCACACTCAGATTCCCATCCCAGTCCTGGCCTCTGGAGCTCCGTGCAGGGCTTGATGGGAAGAGAAGAGTTGGTGGAGAGAGGACCCAGGGTGCCCAGGACAGTGGCTCCCACTAGGTAGGCTCAGAGCTCCCTCTCTCTCTCCCCCAACCCCCAACTCCCTGGTGAAGGAGTTGTGGCTCCTCTGATGTCCTTGTCTAGACATAAGAACTCTCTTCCCTGATATGTATCGGCATCACAATTCCTGACAGAGGGGCCAGTGCTGCTCCTGCTGAATGTCTTCATGGCCACCGATCCAGGTAATAGCTACAGGCCTGAGGAACTTCCACCTCAGCAGAGCCCAGCAAATGCACCTTCCAACAGTACCACGAAATGGTGACCACTGCAATGAGGACAACCCCCCTCCCCTCTGTTGGCATCATCTCAGAATTCCATCACCTTCAAATGGGTGATCAGCAATGTTCCACAGAACAGCACCCTTCCAGACACAACACAGGAGTCCCACAGTGACAGCCCCACAGCTACCAATGCCAAGGGAACAAAGGAACACATTCAAATATTGGTGGCTTTCTTGGTGACTATTGAGAATTTTATCTGGTCTTCATATTAGAATATATATGTATACATATGCATATATATGTATGTATATATACGTGTGTGTTAAATATGTACGCATATACATTTATATTTAAAAAGAAATTATGTTGGGAGGCTGAAACAGGAGAATCATGAATTCAAAGCCAGCCTCAACAATGGCAAGGTGCATAAAACACAAAATAGGGCTGGGGATGTGGCTCAGTGGTCGAGTACCCCTGAGTTCAATCTCCAGTACGAAAGAAAGGAAAGAAAGGAAGGAAGGAAGGAAGGAAGGAAGGAAGGAAGGAAGGAAGGAAGGAAGGAAGGAAGGAAGGAAGGAAAGAAATTATGAATGGAGTCATTAATGAACATGATACTTTTATTTAAGGGAATTATTCAGAAACTAAATGAGAAAGAAAATGACATTCAGTTTGAATTTGGAGAAATTTCCTATTAAAAAATAATATAAGCTGATTATGCATATAGTATATTATATAAATGTGTAAACAACTCTTTTGATTATTTAAGGGGAAAATATAATGCTTGAGCATTGGAGATTACATATGCACATTCAATTCCAGTGCTAACATGATAAAGCAATTCAAGCCTCACAGGCAGCTCTAGACACTCAGCTCTATAGAACCAGCAGGAACTGAAGAAATAAACACTGATAAACAGGACATCATCCAGGAAAACTAATAAGGAACTTGTTACATCTCTCAGCACGTGCAGTGTTTGTGTTAATCACACAAAATGTGACTTTGCTCTCTAATTAACAAACGTCATCAAGCCTGTGTACAGATTTGAGTGTAGCAAGTCCCAATCAGACATTTTACAACATAGATGTCTAATCACACAAACTATTAACATTTGTACATTATTAAATTGCAGCAGTTGTTTTCAAAAACAAACACAAGGTGTAGTTCTAAGCAAAGTACATGCTTAGCATATCTGAGGCTCTGGGTTGGATTCCCAAGAGCAAGAAGAAAAAACAACTAAAAGCCAAAAACTGAGATCCAACAAGTTCTGTGATTAAAAACAGAATCATTATTTCAAGAAACTCACTGTGAAAGCTATATTTTATGGTTAGTATTTTCATTTGAATACTTGATAATAGTTAATCTGTTTTGTTTTTTTTTTTCCTTAGTGAATTGCAATGTTCAGCACAACTTTGTAGCTCATGTTTACTGGGGAAAAGTTAAACATCCAAAATTAAGGGACTCTCTTATTTTTTTAATCTGGCCTCAGTAACTACTAGCATTGTCTTTTGTTTGTCTGTTTGTGTGTTTGTTTTATTGATCCTGCATTCTCACCCATTCCACCTCCCTCCCCAACTGCATACTTTTCGGTTTGCAGGGGGTGGGAGTCTGGAATTTGGAAATTAAATCTCAGCCATCATATTATTTCACCCACAAGTCTGAATACATGCTATATGTGTCTAGCAGATCATGACTTTTTTAAGAGATCACAATACCATAGTCACACATCAACATTTAACAGCCAAGCTCAGTGGTGCACACCTGTAATCCCAGCAGCTTGGGAGGCTGAGGCAGTAGGATCCCAAGTTCAAAGCCAGTCTCAGTAATTTAGTGAGGCTCTAAGCAACTTAGTGAGACCCTGTCTCAAAATAAAATAAATAAATAAAATTTTAAAGGGCATTGTAAGGTCAGATAGCGGCGACCAAAAGGAGGCCAATTAAAACCGCTGAGCAAGGCTTTATTGATACACACTCCCGGTGGAGACTCACCCGTCCCACAGAGCAGGTCTAGGAGAATTGCGCGCAGGCTCAGCTAATTTGGAAGTTTTATGGGTTTGGGATAGGAAGGGGAGGGCTTGGGACAGGAAAGGGAAGTTTTGAGGAGTCCTGTGTCTTCCTGGGGTTCATCAGGGGACTGGCTGATTGACAGTAGTCATGAAGTCACAAATCGACATCACTGTCTGCTGGTGACAGATTGACTGCACTCTTGTGCATGCGGGCTGCCTGGTGTTTTGTTTTTCTTTAGCCACCTTAAACCCACCGACCTAACAGGTGTGGCGAGGGATGTAGCTCAGTGGTTAAGCCCCCTGGATTCAATCCCCAGTACCAAAAACAAACAAACAATAATTGCATTGTTAACATGACAATTTATTAGTGATTGTTGTTAGTATAAGTAACTCAAATTGGCCTTACAGGAAGAAAAAAAACTCAGAAGGTACTTTATTCACCACTGTGAAAACATGAATTATAACAGAGTTTTTTTTCTTCTGTTTCAAATTCACCTGCTTTAGCTTGGATTTTTGCTTCCTTAGACAACCATTCAAATTAGTGGGCATGCTCTAAGGATTTACTAACTTGAAATAGAGAAGGAGTCCCAGATGGTGAATCTAAGGAGTAAGCCAAGGGTAACCTAGGATTTAAACTTTTTCCACATATATTCCTTAAAACAAATAAATTGAGCATGGATCATTAAAAGTTGGCAGCACATGAGAATAGCTGCAATTAATTTGGAAAGCATATTTAAAATAAATACTTTGATAAGTTTTTTATTAGAGTTATGAGTATGTAGCATTTCAGTGTTGAATAATAAAACAAAAGTATGTTCTCTTCTCCAAAGAAAATTGCAAAAGACGCCATATGCAAAAAGTAAAACCACGTATCTGCAAAGAGGAGGAAGTGTGTCTGTAAAGTCCCGGAGAGGAGAGAAATCGGGGCTGCTTGGGGCGAACTGAATGTGTGACTGGAAGGCATTAGTTTAAGAGAAGAATAATAAAAGAGATCTGGAGAAGTGAACTGAGAAAAAATGATGACATTTCTATTGGTTTCCTGGAGAGTTTAGCCTGAGCAAAAGTGGTTTGTTATCTAACATGTCTGAATTCTGGCCACTATGGTCCCAGCATCAGTGCACAGGTTGCTCATTATGGGATCTGAGTACATTGGGTTTGGGGTAAAGAAATGGATCAATAATTATTGTATTATGATACAATTCAGAAGCTGTAGACCCTACATGTTTGCAATCAGTACATTACTCATTCTCTCTTTATAATGATTATCTCCAGGAGTCCAAATTAGACCAGCAGGCAAGGTGGGGGACATACACAGCCCAAGGACTCCTACAAGCCCACACTGACCTGATGTGTTCTCACCTAGGAGAGCTCCTGAGTGTGTGAGTCCAGCAGGGTGCGGTCAGAGGTTTTTCAGACGTCAACAACCTCTGCCTTCACCCCTGTAGTCTGACCTCCAAGACAAAGCAATTTTTTTAGAGACTTTGTCCTATCATGTCAGTGGCTACATGAAGCCACAGCCCAGGGAGAAGTGAATTAAGCTCCAGCAGAGATCCATCCCTGGAAGGGCAATGTACAGAATAAGATGCTGCCCCCTCCCCCATCCTGCTACCAAGAAAAAGCAGCTGGGAGACCCTGGGAGGCTGCTTCTTTTATTTTTCTATAAATCCACTAATTTGGGTTTACTGGGGATTGAACTCAGGGGCACTCGACCACTGAACCACATACCCAGTCCTATTTGTTTTGTATATTTTTAGAAATAGGATCTCACTGAGTTGCTTAGCACCTTACTTTTGCTGAGGCTGGCTTTGAACTAGTGAGCCTCCTGTCTCAGCCTCCCAGGCCATTGGGATTATAGGCATGCACCACCGCTCCCGGGCTATAAAACCATTAATTTTTTGGGGAGACTCTGGTGCTTGGTCTTCACAACAGACTACCTTGAAGAAAAAGGAACTTAGAGACTATGCAAAGAAATCTCCTATTTTGCAAATAAAGCAAAATTTTCAAAGGCCTGCTGGTTTTATTTTTAAATTCTAACAAAATATGCAACATATGTAAATATAGCATTACCACTGCCCAGAACTGAACATAGCTATGACTCACTTGCTTGTGTTAGTGTCTTGTCTGATGAAAGAATGATTTTAAAAAATGGAACAAATGGATAAAGTAATCCTAATTTTGTGCTACTATGTTTAAAAAAAAAACAGGTAGCAAGGTAATTTTAATATTTCTGAATCTCATCACTGGAAAGCAGGATAAAGTAAGATTTCTAAATCACCTTCTTTGAGAATGAGCATGAAATTGGAATGTGTCTTTTGGGTAGGTTTTCTAGTTCTAAGAGGGATTTAGTGAGTGTTATTTGGCATGAAGAAATGGCTTACTCAAGAATTTATTATACATGAAAATCAAAGGATGTGGATACAAACACAAATATTTATTTTTAAAAAATTAAAATTTTATGAAACATAAGAATAAAGAAATAAGCTGGGCGCGGTGGCGCATGCCTATAATCCCAGCACTTAGGCTGAGACAGGAGAACTGCGAGTTCAAAGCCAGCCGCAGCAATGGTGAAGCGCTAAGCAACTCAATGAGACCATGTCTCTACATAAAACACAAAATAGGGCTGGGGATGTGGCTCAGTGGTCGAATACCCCTGAGCTCCATCCCCAGTATCAAAAACAAGCAAACAAACGAAAAGAATAAAGAAACAACAATTTACTAGAAACAAGAAGCTCAGATAATTTTAAAATAAATGCATAGGAAAGAAATGCCATATTTGTTAAAATAAAAAGTTATTAATATGAAGTTAAGTTAAAAGGAAAAAATGTCAGATAAGGAAAAGGAGAATACTTTGTAAGCTCCACAGTGGAGATAGAAGAATAGAAATCTTTTTTTGTTGTTTATTTTATTTTATTATAAAATTAACAAATTATAATTTCATATATTTATGGGATACAAAGTGATGTTGTGATTTATGAATATAATACGGAATAATTAAATCAAGCTAATCAATGTATTCATCGCCTCAAATATTTGTCTTTTTTTTTGTGGGGAGAAGATTTGAAACTTATTCTCTTAGCAATTTTGAAATTTACAATAAACTATTATTGACTATTTGCCATCCTGTGCGATAGATCTCAAAAAACCTTATTCCACCTAATTGAGGCTTTGTACCCTTTGATCACTTCTCTCCCACCCATTCCCTGGAGCCCACCATTACATTCTGTTTTTATGAGTTTGACTGTTTCAGATTTCACATATAATTGAAAACGTGCAGTATTCTGTCCCTGGCTTATTTCATTTAACATAATGTTCTACAATTGCATCCATATTACCGCAAACAAGAATTTCCTTCTTTTTTAAGGCTGAGTAGTAAGAAAACAAACCTGTGTTCACCAAATTACAATAGCATCTAAATACATAAACTATATATGATATAATAAAAAATCCAGAAAAAGTTAATAACAGCAAAGACTTTAGCTCATTTCTGTCAAACCTCAGAAAAAAAAAATGGGTGGCATATATTATTGGAATATAATTAATAATTTTACCTACTTATGTGTGAAACTCTGCTCCCTAATTACTAGAATATTTCTTTCAAATGTTCATGTAACATTTCCCAAATTCAACTATGTCTTATATCACAAAGAAAACTTTAACCAACTCCAAAATTCAGAAGGAATACAGAATACACTGACAATGCAATGAAAATAAAAATTAATAATAAAGTTTGATACTCATAAAAAGTACTTTTAAACAACCCTATTTTGTGTGGCTGTACCATTTTCTTTATTATTTTAATTTATTTTTAAAACAAAAGAATGCATTTCAAGTCATAGTACACATATGGAGCACAATTTTCTATTTTTCTGGTTGTAATAAACAATTTTTGATCAAAGAATTAACTCCAAACTACAACAGCAAATTACCTGAAAAATAGTAACAATGAAGCAAATTTATAGTAATTTTTAGTGAATTTGTTGTACACAGCGATGAACAAAAATATGTGAATTTGTCATTGTTTTTTCAAATCCAAATACAATACATGAAATCTGAAAAAATCAGAAGCATGGAAAACATAGAGAACAGAAATAAGAATTTGCAAATAGAAAATAATATAGAATGGGAAATAATTTGAATGTTACCATTAACTACACTAATTGTGTAATAAAGAATTAATCTAACCAAAGAGAAGCCTGGCCTTTGCCCTAGGCTTCTGGGTGGTGCTAAGATCTTGGAGAGTCTTGCTGAATTATGAGTGTCTTTGTTTATCTGGGAGCCTCAAGCCACACCAGATAGTCTAATGGTAACTATGGGAGCAGAAGACTAAAGATCATCCATGTGGGCATCAACCATGTCTACATGACCAGGCACCATTAAGAACTATGAATGCTGTTTTAGTCAGTTTTTTGTTTTTTTTTTTTTTTGTTTTTTTTTGCTGCTATGACTAAAAGACCCAACCAGCACAATTTTAGGGGAGGAAAAGTTTATTTAGGGGCTCACAGTTTCAGAGGATTTAGTCCATAGAAGGCCAGCTCCATTTCTCAGGGCTTGAGGTACAGCAGAACATCATGGCAGAAAAGTGTGGCACAGGGAAGCAGCTCACATGATGATCAGAAGCAGACAGAGATTCCACTCACCAGATACAAATATATGCCCCAAAGCCACACCCCCAGTGTCCACCTCCTCCATCCACACCCTATCCACCTTCAGTTACTACTCCATTAATCCCTATCAGGGGATTAATTCACTGATTGAGTTAAGACTCTCACAACCCAGTCATTTATCCTCTGAACCTTCTTACATTGTCTCACATGTGATCTTTTGGGGGACACCTCATCTCCAAACTGTAACAAATGCCAAGGCTCAGATGAGCTTTCTGTAACTCTGTAGATACTGCCACACATTATTACCAAGAGAATAGAGCACTGTCAGAGACTCAGCAAATTTGTGAATGATTCATGCATTTATGATACACATAACTGACTGCACTCTATCTCCTGCCCACATCAGAAATAAGATGGAGTGACATAAAAGAAAAAATGAGTTTAATTGCAGTTTCGCCAAAACTGGGAAGACAGCTAATATGTCTTCCCTCTTTCTCCTGAAAGGTTAAAATTCATAGAAACAAAAGCCAGGAAGTATATAGTTGTAGGTTGAGCTGGGCTGTGCTTAACCAGAGATATAATTCTGGTTTTGATGGCACCCACCTGGGCCAGGGGACAGTTTCTAGGTTTCTATTGTCAGCATAAGGATGCTAGGATGGAGATCATGAGGACTCTGGTCCCAACAGTGGATTAATCCATTGATGGAGTAATGATCTAATGGCACTATGGGGAGGTAGGGCCTAATTGGAGGAAGCAGGTCCCTGTGGAGGTGTCCCCTCAAAGGGTATATTTTGTTCCCAGTCTCTTCCTCTCTCTACCCTTCCATGAGATAAGCAGCTAGCTTTGTTCCTTCTTGCCCTTTCGCCATGACTTACTGCCTCACCTCAGGCCCAGAGCAACAGAGCTAGCTGACCATGGAATGACGCCATGAGCCAAAATGAATCTTTCCTCCTCTAAGTTGTTTTTCTCAGGTATTTTGTCCCAGCAATGAAAAGCTGACTAACATACCCACCATGAGGTAGACCCATTAATTCTGGTGATAAAACCTGGCTCCTTAAAGTTTTTTATGAAAATTCTGAGATAGGGATTTAGGATAAAGAAAGAGATATATACTGAGTCTTAAAGGAAACATACATGAGCCATTGAGATACAGAAAGCACAGTTGTAAATCTTGAACAACAGATGGCCCCTGGCCCTTATGAAATGAGGAAAATACCCAAACACAGGGAAACTGGAACAAAATAGACTCTACCTCCAGTCCATCCCCTAACTAAACCCTTCTATAAATATTGGACTCCCAACCCAAGAAGGGGCTTCTCACTGTTGAAATAGCCTTCAGTCTCCCTTAAATATGTATCTGCTTCCTAAAAAAAAAACTTTGTCTATGCTTTTGTTTGATTCCTGTTGAAATTCTTTTCTATCACATATGCTAAGTTGAATTCCCCTTCCCCTCTGGGAAGCCCTTGGACCCTTCCATGACATCTGCATTATGGAGGTATGATTGTTTAAGTCATTGACCATTAATGAGATTCAACATTTATCACGGCCCTGGGTGGGTGGTTGGACGTGAGGTTGAAATTGTTGACACTTCAATCACCTGGTTGGTTTTTCTATTTTTTCTGAAGCATGTAGGGCTCCCCACCTCTGATCATTTAATTAGCATAAATATGCAGGGGCCCCCACCTCAAGTCATCATAGACTTGAGGCATACAGAAGACTCTCTTCTTATCACTCTTGAAATTTTAAGGATTTTAAGAGCTCTGTGCCAGAAACTTGGAGACAAAGAACAAATATATTTTTACTATACCACTGAAAAGAAGTAGGAAATTTCTCCTGTTAAACTTACTTACCCACATAAATGTAGGAAGAGGCTTCTTCCTGGCCCACATATGATTTACAGACATTATCTGGTGGAGAGAAGAGAGAGAAAACCAAGGTGAAACTTTGCAGTGGAGGGTCCCATCTCTCATACAGACTGGGCTCCAAGGACCCAGTGACCCTGCCCAGGACCCCCATGGGACAGAATCTTACAGACACATTTTTTAATTGATTCTTTTTTAGTTATATAAAACATAAAGATACATTCTGATATAATCACAAAAGCATAGGCTATAATTTGCTCTAATTCAGTCTCAAGCACTCCCCTTATCCCCTCCTCCTCCTTCTACTGATCTTTTTGTAACTTATTTAAATTTATTTATGCTTTTTTTAATTGGTGTCTTGTGAATATGCTTGATGTTGGGAGCCACTGTGCCATATTCATGTATATACATACAGAAGTTTAGTCAGATTCATTCCACTGTTCTTCCCTTTGCAGACACTTTTAAAAGACACACACACTCAAAAACAAAAAAACAAAAACTGAAATGCAATTTTACCAAACCCTGCTCAAACATATTATAAGTCATTTTCTGGTGTTTTCTATTTTATCACAATGCTATTTCTGTGTCATTTTAATGATGTTAGTTACATGGCTGAAATAGGCATAACCAAGATTAAGGGTTCACTCCCTGTAGTTTGAACACTACTTTCACATATTAATGGAAAAATGAAGAAACCATAGATGTTTCTAAGATCAAGGGAATTTTGCTATCATTTATAAGTTCCATTTATTTATGTTGTATGAAGGAATAACCCTTCGTGCTGAAATCTCAAAGCCCTTTCCTTCTATTTCAGTGATTGTTTTTCAAGACGTAAGTACCCTTTCAACTCCTGATGCCGGGATAGAGAAGATGGGACCAGCCCGAGGTGTAGCAGAAAGAATTGGGGGCAACATTGTGGATGCTGGGAAGCTACAAAGGGAAGACCACCAGGAAGGACACTGCGTGTCAACAGTTCTGTTTTCACCCCAAGACCCTACATCCCTCATATCACTGCACTCCCAAACCCCCTTCATCAGTGCACCGGGGTTTCATGATATCACCTCTGCTTTCCTCTCCAGTATCATCCCTCTGTACTCGGCCTCCAAAGTTAAGGCCATTTCCCGAGTCCTCTACGGGATTTGCACTCAGCCTGCAAAGTTCCCCCGACACGCACACCTGTCAGCTCCTATGCACACCAGTCAGCTCCTATTCAGCCTTCCAGCCTGATTAAACCCCCTCTAGGGAGCCCTCCCAGTGCCAGCCCCGCCCAGCAGGGGAGCACGTGATCCAAGGGCATCTTGGGAGGTCAGTTGGAGGGAGTGGGCAGGGCCCTTGGGTCAAGGCTCAGGCAGTTGGAGTTGACCAGAAACCGTTGCGGGGCTGGCTGGGGGATATTGGGGTGGGGATTTGAGCCCTGAGGGAGGTCAGACCGTGCACCCCGGGGGGAGGGGGTGGAGCAGGACAACAGGGACCAGAAGGTGGGAGGCCGGGTGTAGGCGCCGTGGTGACACTCGCTCACTGGCGTCCTGCCCCTGTGGTCTTTACCCAGTCTGGCGACCCAGGGTGAGAAGAAATGTGACTTGGAGCCCCCAACCGCCTGGGCTTCTGTGGATTCAGCCAGGTGGTGGCCAAGGCCGGGTCTGATGAGCGACAGACAGGCCGGCGGGGCACAGCCTGTTGCCCCAGCCCCTCTTCAGGTGACAGGGCGAGGACGCAGCGCAGGCCAAGGGCCTGCATGGAGTGTGTCTGGTCCTAAGGACAGCCCAGCCCGCGGAGAGCTCAGCTTGTCCCCAGGTCATAGGCAGCGTCTGCACAGGGCCATGGACGATCCTGTGTGTCCCCCGGAGAAGCTTGGGGTGCTGGACTGGACACTGTTTCCTGTCGTACTGTGGCTGTTTCCTGACCTGTTTGAACATAGGCTACAGTTTTAAAGGTTGTGAAGGACTTGGGCAGGGACACTTCTGACTTTAGATAGCTCTAATTTCTCCTAACACTCAAGAGAACTGTGGTCTAGGTGACCTAGGTCAGCTCTCTGCTTTCTAACTCAAGTCAAGCCTAGCTCACCCACCCAGCCCATGTTAGGGAACTCCCTTTTATTTGAAGGTTGGTCCCCTATTGGGTCTTCTCATTCTTCCATGGTGTATTTGCGGGTGCCTTCCCATATCCATATTCTTGGGTTACCTCAGATCCTGTTATTGGATTTGGGTGGGTAAGTTGCTTTGATCAATGGGACAATAGCAAAAATGATACAAAAAGCAGCTGGAAAATCGCTTACTGCTCCTGGAAATCTGACTCCATATGAACAAATGGGGACTATCCTGATAGATGACGTGGCCCAGCACCCCCAAAGGACCTAGATGAGAGAGAGGCCATCTGGGATCTCCCAGCTCCCAGGTACCCTGCCATCTGACCTCACACATCTGAGTAAGTCCAGCCCAGGTTTTGAGCTAAAGTGCTATTGATTTTGAGGCAGACTGTTGCATAGCAGGAGAATCCTTACATGCCACTTAAACCTTTAGATCACATTTCTTAGCTCTCTCCCCATTCCCATCTCCATGTCTCTGTCTTGGCCTTTACTCGGAACACCAAGCCCAAAGGAAGACTGGTTAGGGTCTCTAAGGAAGTGTTGCCCAACATTTTTTACACAGATCTCCTTTATCAAAATCACTTGGAAAATCTTTTAGAAAGACTGGATCCTGGGAATGCTAGGAATCTTTGGGGGAGTGATAGAATCTTCTACCACTAGTCTCCCTGTCCCCTAGGACACTTTTTTGGGTTTTTTTTTTTTTTGGTACTAGAGATTGAACTCAGGGGTACTCGACCACTGAGCCACATCCCCAGCCCTATTTTGTGTTTTATGTAGAGACAGGGTCTCACTGAGTTGCTTAGCGCCTCCATGTTGCTGAGGCTGGCTTTGAACTCACGATTCTCCTGTCTCAGCCTCCCAAAGTGCTAGGATTACAGGCTTGCGCCACCGAGCCTGGCTGACACTTTTTTTTTTTTTTAAACAGTTCTCCTTCTCTGTCTGCAGTTGTCACAATGTCTTAACTTTCCCCAGTCCCTTGGCACCATCCAGACTTGGCCTAAGATCTCGGGCGTTTTGGAGGATGTCATCAGTACAACGTGCTCCCAATGAGAGTGGAGAGTCCAGCATCCCTGCCTCTTCCCTCCTCCATGGGTGCTGTGCTTCAAGCTACTCCCTGGCTAACTCACAGGACCAACCTTCTCTGGGGAGGATCCAATGGACTCAGGCACTTCTGAAGCCTGAAAATGGTGCTGGAGGAACAGTCAAGGTAAGGTCTTGAGAAATAGTCTTTCCACATTTGATTTTGAATCCAAGAATCAATGAAGGGGAAATTGATTTTATAATTCCCTCTGCAGTCAGTACTCCTGAGCCTAGGAGTTAAAAAAAAAAAAAAAAAAAAAAGCCCAGGATTTGTACCTTAAAGCGAATAATGCCCACTTTTCATAACCCCATATTATCATCTCCTTCTTCTAGAAAATGATTTCCAAGGAGAGAACTCGGCCTAGTGCTATCTGCCAGTGCTTTACTAGCATGGGCTCTTCCCTATACCAGTGCAGAAAGCCGGGCGCGGTGGCGCAAGCCTGTAATCCCAGCACTTAGGGAGGCTGAGACAGGAGAATCGCGAGTTCAAAGCCAGCCTCAGCAAAAGCGAGGCGCTAAGCAACTCAGTGAGACCCTGTCTCTACATAAAACACAAAATAGGGCTGGGAATGTAGCTCAGTGGTCGAGTGCCCCTGAGTTCAATCCCCTGTACCAAAAAAGAAAAAAAAAAAAAAAAAACCAGTGCAGAGTGCTTCCCTCACTGCCCAGCAAGTTCTCGGCCCACAGCTATGTGCTTATGGCGAAAGCAGTGAGGACCAAGCTACTTTGTTCTACCTAAATTCCTTCATGCCTTCTTTTTTTCTAGCAATGACTGGACCTTAAGATTTCACAACATTTGAAGGCTCTCTGGTCAATAGCATTTATGGAACCATCAACCAGAGACAGACAACCTTCTTTTAAGTTTCATTAGACAATACAAAGCTCAGAGAAGGGCCAACAGAGGAATTGGGGGATGTGAAATCTGAACTCTGTAATAGTACTACTGTTTCTTGAGAAGAAAGGAAGGAAGGAAGGAAGCATTCATTGTATACCTACCATGTGCTGCACCCTGTGATTATTCATTTCACAAAGATGACCTTTATCCTTGAACATCAGATACACATTATCATCCTTGTATATGCGAGAGCATGGATAAGAAATATATTTGTTTCCTCATTTGAGATGACTGGCATTGAGTGCCAGTGGGATTAAGGTGATTTTTATTAAGTTGCCTCAATCTACTTCTGGTTGCTCAACCACCAGAGTCTAATTCAGGGTTTAGCTGTCTTGCTTGGGATGGACTGAGATTGAGCAAAGGATAAAAGCTGTAAAATATAGGAAAGTTTCCTAGTGACTCTGTTCTAGGGACAATTTCCCTCCAGAAACAACTTGGTCTTATTCTCCCCCATTATTTTCTAGCAGTCCTTTTAAATATATTTCAGAGTTTTTAATGGTTATCCGTGGGAGACTATGTCTGATAGCAGATTTTAGCAGGATAATAGCAGATTGTGCATTGACTATTGCTTGTAGAATGGACCTTGATGCCACCTTGACCAACTTTCCAGTTCATGGAGAACCATTTTCTGACAAGTCAAGCCTTGCAGTCTCTTCGTGAATATTCAAATCGAAAGCAGGTCAAATCTGTTAGTGAAGTTTTAAGAAATATGGATAGATAAAATTTCATGACTGGTCCCTAAATTAGAGACCATATTTGCAAAGCAATATTCCTCTTTAGAGGATTAACATGTGAATTCTAGCAATGCTGTCATCGCTCAAAACATGCCTGGAAGACTCCTCACTGGAGCCAGCTTAGAAATTATATGAGTACTTGGCACCATTTCTACAGTAAATTTACATTTTTAATCTCAAAGGATGTTAATGCTCTTTGGTTACCCTTTTAATCACCTTCTTTTGACAAATAGCTATCTGTTTGTCTCTCCAAATTATAGAGTAAGGTGCTGGAGGATGGGGAAGGTTTCTAGCTCCATCAGATCTCATGTTCCCAGGACACAGTGCAGAGCACATGGTTAGTTTTCAGCATATATTGTTGAATAGTCACAAAAGTTTAAGAGTTAAAGCCGAGTGCGGTGGCTCAAGCCTGTAACCCCAGCAGTTAGGGAGGCTGAGACAGGAGAATTGGGAGTTCAAAGCCAGCCTCAGCAATGGTGAGGTGCTAAGCAACTCAGTGAGACCCTGTCTCTATATAAAACACAAAATAGGGCTGGGGATGTGGCTTAGTGGTCAAGTACCCTTGAGTTCAATCTCCAGTACCAAAAAAAAAGAAAAAAAAAGTTTAAGAGTTTACTTTTCTCTTTAGTTTTTTCAGTAAAGATGGCAGGCAGTGGCTTTCTAAAAATTATTTATAGATTATCGGTTGCAGAAGGGACCTTACTGCCACCTAGACCAGCTTTATAGTTCATGGAGAAATGCTTTCTGACAAGCCAAGTCTTACAAGAGTCTTCCTGAATATGCAAATCTAAACAGGTCAGCAATTGCTCTCTACCAAATTGAAATGCAAACAAACAATACAGAAGTGCAAGTTTTCATTGGTTAGATTAGCAAGCACTTATAATTATTATGAGTGATGATAAATTGAAAACTGTGGTCGTTTTTTTGCTACTAAAAATGCAGTTCAGAGCCAGGCATGGTGGTGTATACCTGTAATCCCAGTAACTCAGGAGGCCGAAGCAGGAAGATCACAAATTTGAGGCCAGCCTGGGCAACTTAGTGATACCTTGTCTCAAGATAAAAAATAAAAGAGGTCTGGGGAGGTAGCTCAGTGGTAGAGCATCCCTGGGTTCAATCCACAGTACCACAAATTTTTTTTAAAAATACAATTCAGGAAAATTGTATGACTTTTTTAAAAAATGACTTAAAATGTTTTTTGCCTGTGATTCAGCTAGCCACAAGGATGATCATAATAGCCATGTTTGTAATAGTAAAAATTTTATAAAATAGGAAAATAGGTATAAAAACTATTTTATAGCTCCTTGCTGTCTTATTATGTAGCTAAAATATACAATAGTAACAAAATCTGTAATACCATGGAGAATGTTTATTATTTGTCTGTAGAATATATAATTAGTTACTCTTGCCCAATTGTATTGCCCAATAAAGTTCATTGCTGTGATTAAAGTGAGAGTAGGCATGTCTTATATTATCTATTCTTCAGTAAAAAATTTCTCCTAAAGTTAAATTGGTTAAAGCAACAACAGTTATTTTTCTCTCACACAACTATACACAGAGTTTGAGAGGAATGACTTGGTTCTGTTCCACATGGCATCAACTGACATGGCTTGAATTGAGACTGGACAACATACTTTCAATTCAGATTAGCCAGCAAGTTAGTGCTGAACTTTGGTTGGGAGTTCAGCTGGGATCTGACCAGGGGATGGGAAATTTGGTCTTCATGTGAATGTCTGCTCAGCTTCCAAGAGGAAATGTCCCAAGTGATCCAGACAAAAGGGGATGGCACTTTTATGTTCTATCTCTTGGAAATCACATAGCATCATTTCCACTCTCTCTTATTAATTAAGAGAATCACAATGTTATACTCAGAATAACAGGGAGAGGACATAGATTCCACCCATGGGGTAGTGGCAACAGCATATTGTGAGTCTGTGAGATGAGAGACATTCTTATGTTCTAAAGTTGATATTTAAACATTTATCATCCACATATTCTCTATGTTCTTTGTATGAATTTTGTTGAATATTTTATTTTGCTTGCTTTTTACCCCCAAATTAGACAGCTCATTAAGGATTTATATGTTCACCACCAAGGGAGACATCTCTAAAGAATATAACTTACTTTTCCCCATTTTTTAACTTTATTCAAATGGAATCACTATTAGGAATAATTTTTCTGTTATGCTTCTTTTGTCCAAAGTTCTGTTTGCAAGATTTGGGCATGTCATTGTGTGTAGGTGTGCTTCGCTGGTGCTCATTGTTGCCAGGTCCTGTATGCCAGTTTGTAGTGTAAATGGACCTTAAGCCACTTCCTGTTCATCAGTTAGCATTCTTCTGCATATGTCTCAGTGCAAACAGCCATGCCTTTCTTTGGTGTATGCCCCCAAATGAGACAATGCAGATGTTTATGTTACTAAATAATACAAAGCTGTACCAATTTATATTCCCACCAGCAAGTATGAAAGTTTCTGTCTCAAATTCTTGCTTTCATAATCTCATTTTTCCAGGTTTTTTTCTTGATTATGGTGGGTTTGCAATGGAAAACAACCCTTTAATCCAACCTTAATCTCACTTTAATGCATGCTGCCTTTCCAAAGAGCAGGAATGTCATCTCCGTCAAAATCTGTCTCTTCAGATACACAGCTCATAACTGCTTGAAGTGAATGTTCAGTATTTAGCTCAGTATAATGCAAACAGAAGATAGAAAACACCTGTATTAGCAAAACTTCGGATCCTTCATTTCTGCTTACAGGTTGGCTGGATCTAGCTGGAGTTCTTGTTTCTCACTGGACTATGCTCAGAGCAGTCAAGCGTCAACCTATGTCATCCTTCTAGCTCTTTCCTACCATTTCCCTAATGCCACAGATGTGGTCAAATTGTGGTCCACCCTCCAAAGTCATGCTTCCCCCAAAACCTGACTAAACACGATGCCACCACATAATGTGAGGCACAGCTTTTTGGCCTATGCAGTTAGTTAGAACACAGGGCATTTGTTGCTGTGCAAAAAGAGAGCAGCCTTTGGTAAACCTTCAGCACTCTTGACCCCTTCCTTCTGGTCTCATTTTCCTTTTCTTTTATTAAGTTTATTTTGTGTGTGTTTTGGAAGAGTATATCATACTATTACCTGGATGACAGAACTGGGCTGCCGAGTTTTTGTGATTGTACTGAACTGTCACTGTTGGCAGGGAACAGTTGAGTGTTCCTTTTTAATCCTTGACTGCTTTCAAGAAACTTTTGTTTTTGGCATTTCTATGATTTTTCAACAGTGTAACCAAGGATTTTTAAAAACTGATCCTATTTCATCCCACTTGGGATTCCAGAATTTGTGGATCGATGAGAATTTCACAAAATTCACAGTCTCTTCTGATACTGATTTTCTCCATTATCTCTCTTCATCTGTAATTCCAATCAGATTGTTTGATTCACTAACTTTAGCATCTTTAGCTTCTCTTTTGTATTTTCTATGCCCCTGTCTGTTCTCCTTATGAGTAATTTCTTTTCTAGTTTACTAAAGCTCTTTCCAACAGTGTCTTAATTGCTTACTCTGCTCACCAAGTTTTAAGTTATGATAATCATACTTTTCAAATTGCTAAAGCGTGGCTTATTAATAATTTGATATTGTTTTGACAAAAACAAGTTATTGAACAGGATTTTATCTATGTGAAATTATACTCTAATGTAAATAATCTTCTGTAAGGGATTTTGAAACAAGTGTCAAACCAGCCCATTCATTCTTCAGACTTGAATGTCCATACCGCATCCTGTGTAAGACAGGACTGTTTTTCACCATGCTGAAGGCTATAACTTATTTTTGTAAATCCTAAGTGGAAGACACCCCTGGGACTGAGGTGGATACTGGTAGAAGGAAATGCAGAGATCAGTAGCTGAGGTGGTAGTGGTGGAGCCTTCCGCTAGGGACATGAATGATGGCTCTTTCTGGCAACGTTAGATGCTCTTTGCACCAGTGTGACTGAGCTTCCCATAGAGAGGGAAGAGTGTTCCTTAGGCCATTGTATTTCAGTTACAGTACAGTAGGAAGCAGAACTAGGGTAGATATCTATGTGGTTGTACCCTTTTCCTTGTCCCCTTCTCATTTCCAGAAATATTTAAAGAGGAAAAGAGACAAAACTGAGGTGGGTTTTCCATGGGTTGAGCAGTGGAGATCTGCCACCTCCCAACACACAGTACTGGGTTCCCGGAGACCAGTGGCCTCTGGTATAAGCCCCAAGTCCCATGAGGCTCCTCTTGGTGAGGCTGAGCTGAGACTCCTTTCTGGAGAGGTTTCTTTGCCCTCCACCTGAGTCTTCCTTTAGACAAAAGCTTTCTCATGTTCCCATCATCTTCACTTCTGCTCCTATGGGATATAAATGGTTTACTTGTTAGTCATCTGCTTCTCCAATCAAAATGTAACTGCCACAAGGTCAGAGGCTTTGTCTATTCCTTGCTCTATTTCCATTGCGTAGAATAGTACTCCATGGAGAGAAGCACTTAATACCTATTGAATGTAGGATTCTTATCATTTCACTTGAGATTCTTTGCAAAAGTAAAATGGGGGTAATTCTGGGGCCGCTTCTAAGTAAAACTTGCTGAGTTTAGCATCTATTAAATAAAAAGGATGTTTTTCATGTAGATTTGGAGCATTTTTCAGAGATGGTGTTAGGTAACCACAGCCCTGCCTTGCAGAAAAGATCTAGATTTCTCAGGCTGGGTCAGATAACCATTGGATATCTATGTTATTTAGAACATGGGTTGAGCTGTTCCAACAGGATATCTAATAGTAGTTTCTCAAAAGGGTGCAATTGAAAATATATCAATTAGGGCTGGGGATGTTGCTCAGTAGTAGAGCGCTAGCCTAGCATGCATGAGATCCTGGGTTCAATCTCCGGTACCAAAAAAGAAAAAGAAAAATTATGGTGCACACCTCTACCACAAGGGCTTCAAGACAGAAACAATACTAAAAGTAAAATAAATATAAGTAAGAATGTACCACAAAATTTTGGTTAAAGTATTTCAGTTACTCATCAACATATTTATTGAAGGATGTGCAAAATCTCTACCAAAAACTTGCAAAATTTTACTAAGGCACATAAAAATGAAAAAATGGAGAGATTATAGATTGCTTATAGATTGAGAAACTCAATATTGTAAATCATTCAGTATTGCTTTATATTATAGAACCAATGCAATCCCAAAGGCTTCATATTAGAACTCGACAAACCAAATAAAATTGGTTTAAAAATATATAAAAGGCAATGTGAAAGAGGCAGTAATGGAGGGCAGGTGGAATTAAAAATAAAAAAAAAGGATCAGTAATAGCCAAGACTCTGTTGAAAGAAAGGAAGAAACAAGAGGATTGCCCTATCTGATGCAGCTGCAGACTCTAGGGTTCTAGTAAACAGGATAGTGTCATTGACCCAGGAACAGACTTCTGGAGCAGGGAGAAGACTGGAAGCCAAGAACAGTTTCCACATTGGTGGACTCTGGGTTTCTGAAAGGCAGAAGTTCTGAACAGTGAAGACAGTAGTGTTTTCAACAGAAAGTGCTAAGGGCAGTGGCTGTTTTCACAGAGTTTTATGTCTTCTTGTGAAATCATTTGACATTATCTAATGCAGATAGACTTTAACAGAGGAAAACTTGCACATGGATATATTGAAAATGTTTAAATGTCAGTAATGGTCAAAACCTGGAACAACAGAAATGTTCATTCAGTACACTAATGTCCTGAGTAACTCTATGGGAACATGGCTACCTGGGATGAAGAGCAGAGTTAACAGTGAGGGAAGAAGCAAGTCACAGATGAAGATGTGCCGTGATTTCATTTGTAGAAAGCTCAAAAAACAAGTAGGAAAACTAAATAACTCCTGGTTGAAAGGGGCATACTTAGTTGGTAAAACAATAAAGCCAGGCAAGGTGTCACAGGAGGAGGAGGGAGCTCCGTCAGGAGGAGCAGGCATATGGAGGCTTTCTCTGGCTGCATGGAGGCTTTCATAACCTGCATGTCATGGTTATAAAGGCTTTCATTTTGATTATTCAAGAATGTATGGATATGTCTTTTATAATTATCTGCATGTATAATGCATTTCACAATTAAAAATTCTCTTTAAATACTAAAAGATATGTGATATGTAGAGATGAGTGGTACATGCCCAGATCCAGCCAACTGCTGCCCACGACAATCTGAATCACAAGTCCCATGATCATTCCTATTCAATGAGGCCGCATAGGCCAGAGACATAGCCTCTTGCTCAGAGCCACACACTAGGAATGGGCTATAGGGCTCTCATCATTCGGTGTGTCCATTTCCAAAGCCCACACTTCTCACTGTTCACCAGCACATGGAGGTAACACATCGACAATGTTCCTACACCTGGTGTCCTTGGTGCTGGGCCATGCATGGCTCACCCACCACTCACCAGGAGAGTACCCCCAAGCTGTCCTTGGGGAGTGCTCTGCATTCTCAAAGCACCGCGTTGAGCCTGTGGCTTTAAAGCGGGGGATATGGCTCCCTGTCAAATGTGCACATGAGCCTTTGAGTTGTGTGCAAGAGTGGGTACTTTGACTCTGCTCCGGAGCCTCACTTGAAGGCTGAGTCAGGCTTAAATCGCAAGTCAGTCAGGCTTAAATTGCCGTTTCCTCTGCAAGTACTCATTGGAGTCAAGTACCAAGTTCTATAGTAGGCAAATTTTAATGGGATGCCCTCATACCTGGGAGGTACTAGGAAAAACCTATTTATTGCTCAGAGTCCTATATAAGGCAGAATCCCTGAAGAACTGAGATAAGCAGGGGAAGGGAAGAAAGGGAAACTACAGAGCTCTCAGTGTATAAGACAAAACCCCATAAGAGCAGTGATGGGAGCAAGTGAGACAGTACTGGATGTCATATTCACAGCAAGCTGGTTTTCCAAGATCAGGCCAAACAAGGGAATTCAGTTATTTCTGGAAATGCTGCTCCAGTGTGGCCAAGGAGACAGAGGTGCTGGTGGAAGGGAGGTGGCTCACGGGGGTCAAATCAAGTGCAGTGCCGAGGAGAGTGGGAGTTTCTGCCAGACATTAGCAGTGGCCTCACAGCAGTCCCTGGAAAGACTGAAGGTTGCTATACCAAAGGGGGAAAATTGCCAGTGATTAAGTTGCTGAGAACACTCACACACCTTCAGCAAGGCACATTCAGCTGTTTACTCAGTTGCCCCACCATCAGGTGGGCACCACCAGGCAATTTGAGTTTGAATAATTGACTAGCATGAGGTAACAATTCAAGCTGAGTGTGGTAGCCCATTCCTGATTCTGGCAACTTGGGAAGCTGAGGCAGGAGGATTCTAAGTTTAAGATCAACCTGGAAAACTTCAGACTATCTCAAAACTTAAAGCAGGCTGGGGATATAATGCTCAGTAGTAGAGCACCAATTCCCAGTACAAGGGGGAAAAAATGGCTATTTAATTGGTTGGTTTGAAGGCACTGGCTCTGCAGCTACAGGGCAGCTGCTTGATCCTATAAGAGTGAATTGACCCTAGTCCTGGCCACCTTGCCCTGGGTTAAGCCAATATCTACAGGAGGCTGGTAGATAAAGGGAGACAGACTGGGTGAGGCCCAGGGGAAACAAAACCCAGCTCAACAGTTGAGTGGTTCTGTGGAAATCTCCATCTAGATTTCCTGGTTTCCTTCATGCCAAAAATTAATGACTCCTGACAAAGGTATACATCTCTTGTCCCAACTTAAAGACATTAGTAGAAAAGTTGTTAAATGCCGAATCAGAGCAAAGGGCAAGAGGAATGCAAGGTCTCTAGACAAGATACTAGGTGATCATGGGACACAGTAGTAAAGGGGAGGTTGGAACTGGAGGTATCAGCACTTGCCACATGGGGTCTCACCTATGACAGGGTGTTTTCCATTATGTAAAGTGGCAGATAACAGTTGGGTTTTTCCTAACCTGCTAGTCTGTCAGTCACCTCCAACCATAATTTGCCACTATGAGCTTCACATCCCTCACTTGTTAGAGCTCTTGGCACCCCCTCCAGTGTACTTAAGCCACCCTTCCTGAATACAGCAGCCAGATCTGCAATGCAGACCTTATGCGTGGAGGGGTCCAGTGCCCTCACTGTTTCAACACCATCAGAAGGGATACTGGGTATGTGGTCATATGGACATGTTTTTATAAATTCCTCAAGAAGAAAACATATGAATATAGAAACGCATAAGAAATAGCATGATACAAATATCCCCACCACAGCCTATAAGCAAACTGATGAGGTGCAAGGCAATGTCTCTCAATGTGGAGAAGGTCATGGCCCCTTCATAGATTCTAGGAATAGGACTATACCCCAAGTTTGCCCAATAGACTGCAGATGCCGCAAGTCACTTGTACAGTGACTGTACAATGGGTAAACAGCAAGGCAGCCAACGAAAACCAATTTACTATCTTGGCTGTCAAAAATTTACCAATACAAATGATAATGAAAGTCCATTTTACACACGTTCCTTACAACAGAAATCTCCCAGCAAAAGGCAGTGGCATTTTAGAAGTAAAGCTTATGTCAAGAGAACCCAGGTGGTTTGATCTGGAATTAAACTGAAATAGACAACTTTTAGAAACTGATGTTTATTTTCCGTAACCTTATTTCCATTTTGCTTTTAAATGTCTACAGAATAGCTTAAGACCATTCAGTGGTTGTTCCTACCCACTCAGTGGCCTGGGCAGTAGGAGCTGCAGACCAGTCTTCAGTGGCTGGCTGGGCACTCCAGTCTTCTGTTAAGAAAATACCAAAAAACCCATTAGCGTTATCACCAAAAGTACTACTGTCCCCACCCCACAATCCATCTATCAGATACTCATGGCTTTCTCTCACATAATATACCAAAGACAAAGACTACGGCTAACATATTCCAAAAACAATTGAATTCAACTGCAAAGTTATCTGCAGAAATAACACACTGGGATTAAAAACCTCTAATGCTAGCATAATTTCCAGAGATTAAAATCTAAAAGTTTCCTTGATACATACCGGTAGGGAATTGCTGGATAGGCACAGAGGGCACCTGCACACCCTCAGACCAGTCTGCAACCTCAGGTTGAGTAGCAGTGAATTCAGGAGCTGGAGCAGTCCATTCACCCTGAAATTCCTCCTTGGTCACAGCTTTTTCAGCAGCAGCCTGCTCTTCTTTTTCAATCTGGTAATAATATTCATAGCGAAGTTTAGAAGTACTGACAAGTTCAGTTTCCAAGAAGCACACGCTAATATAGCCCATTTGCTTATGTGACAAAAGACTTTTTTGTGGAAGAAATTTACCTCTTCAGGATCTCTGTAGAAGTAGAGATCAGGCATAACTTCCCATGGGTGTTCACGGGAAATGGTGCCACGCATGCGCAGAACTTCTCGGGCCAGCATCCACCACATCAGGCCCACAGAATGAGCTCCCTGCAAGTGTGCCAAGTTATTAGTTGACATCTGTTCACCCACAAATGGCAAGCAATTCCTTGTTCACCTTACCTGACCCATAGCATTTAGGTCCTTTGATACCAAAATAAGTCTTATGTCTTAGTTTAAAAGTGTTTCAGACAAAGATTATGATGTTAACAAAGGGTTCTCAACTTCTCACAGCACAATTAATCAAAACAACTCCTTAGAAAATTATAATGTATGACCAGGGTTCTGAGACCAGTTAACCAATATGAAGCACATGCAATTTCCTGTTTAGAATCTTAGAGCAGCAATTGAGAAAGAAGAAAACACAGGCTACTTTTCTAGTATCTCTCAAAGCTGTTCTACACTAACATTTTACTTGTAGCAAGGATTACTATCAAACTCCACTCACTGGGTCAGAATGGAGTGTTAGCGAAAAACTTGCCCCTCATGTAGCACACTACCTACACCTGCGAGTTCACCAGCCAGTTAATGGCCTCAACTCCAAGCTCTAACAATGTGCACAGAAATATCCAATTCTTTTCTACAGTACTCACTTACAAACTCTAGATCATAAAGTTGTTACCTTGTTGTTGCATGGAATAGCAATGTCCACATAGCGCAGAGGAGAGTCTGTGTTACACAGAGCAATGGTAGGCAGATTGACATATGATGCTTCTGTGAGAGGCTGGTGGTCAGCCCTAGGATCCGTAACCACCAGAAGACGTGGCTCCCGGAAGGCTGCCTGGATCTGGTTAGTGAAGGTTCCAGGAGTGAAGCGGCCAGCAATAGGAGTGGCTCCAGTGGCAGCAGCAAACTTCAGCACAGCCCGCTTTAAGAATTAAAGGAAGACTTAGTAATAAGTACTCCAGGGATGGTTTTATTAAGAAAACCATATGCCACCAGTCAGTTCTGTGGTCACGTGAAGCAGCCCATCTAGTTGGAAGCTTCAAAACAGCCTTTCCTTAAAAATAAAAAAGAAAGCATCACCCTTACTTAAAAGCATCCAATTAATTATGAGTTAACTGGAAAGTGTTTTCATGCCCTTCCCTGTATGTCCTGCCTAAAATGCTTTTCCCACTCAACCTCACTTCCTCCACTACTTCTGGTAGCTACAGAACTATACTGCCTGGTACCAAGTACCAAGCAGATCTCTTTGTCAGTGACTCGGGTAAAGTACTCATGTGCCTTTAAGTTCCTCACATGGTTGGCTATGAGAAAAGTACATTACCACTTTTCTTTACCCTGCCTTTCTTTTTCTCCTCTAGAGACTATTACCTGCATCCCTTCAAATGGGAAGATTTATTTTTCTGCTATAGCCCACCTATCTAGCTCACCAAGACCAACCTAGATACACTTAGTAAATTTTTGCAAAAACAAACAAGAGCAATCATTCTACAGGAATAATTACAACATTAGAAATTGCCTTAATGTCAATACTGAAATGGAAAATGATAGTCTATAATCAGTTTTCTCAACAGAAACAGAACTGTTAAAAAAGCCTTTCTGAAATCTTGCAGTTGACATCATCATCATCATCTAATTTTCTAAATAACCCATGTATCTGTTTTATTTCTGTAAAAACTAAGCACTGTTCTACATACCTGGCCAGTATTCCTAGAGGATATAACACTGACATCAGCAGGGTTTTCAATGGCAACAATGGCACGAGCTGCTAGCAGAAGCTTCTCCCAGGTCCTCTTCAGATTTATGATGTAAATGCCTAGATGAGAACAGATTTTTTTGGTACTAGGGATCAAATCCACATCCTAGAGTAAGGTTACATGGGAGCTACACTCCCATATGGATCTTTAAAAACCACTTAACCCGGCTATGCAAATGGAACATTCTTGGATAAATTTGGGGGTATGTAGCAGTGAGTACTATCAACTCCAGTCATAGAGATAAACTCTACTGGTGTTAGCGAAAATCCTGCCATTGATGTAGCACACTTCCGACACTCAGAAGTTCACTGACCAAAACTGGCCTCCACCCCGAGCTTTAATAGTGTGCATTGACAAAGTCCATCTTTTCCCTTCTCTTCTCCTGTAGAAACCCTTCATCAGGACCCCTAGACTCCTACTCCTCTAAGTTCTTACCCACTTCTGGGCCCTCTACCCACTCTTCCTTTTCTATCTGCATTGATACCATATTCATTCTACAACTCCTTTACACACTCCACTCCCAGGCTTAAATATTTTACTGGCTCCATCTCAAAGCTTAACTGCCTTTGTCACCTAATGCCTTCCACATTGTTATCACAACCTTTCTTTCCTCCTTTACATTTCCAAGCAAAGTTGCTTATCCCCACTCCTTGCCCTACTTTCCTTGGAATTCAGTTCAATAAACCTTCCTCAGTACCTATAAGAAGGCACCACAGGAAATAGGTACTCATCTTAACATTTCACATCTTTTCAAGTCCCCAAACCTAGCAATTATCAATATTCCTCCCCCTAGAGCTCAAAAATCTTTTCTCCCAACCACCACCAAAACCCTTAGTACTACCCATGAGAAGGCAGAGTCGAAACTTGTACTTACAGCTAAAATAACAAAAAATTAAAGCAGTAACTGACCATCGCTTTTCCTTTTGTAGATATATTGTTCCATCTGGAAATCAAGGTTGGTGCCACCTAAATGGGTTCCTGCTGCAAGGAATTTAAGGACATCCTCCTCCTTCATTTGCAGGACATCAAGGGCTCCGGACATTGTGACAGTTTCCCTTTAAAGTTACGACGGGAATCTGAAAGAAAAGTTAATCTAATTTGAATGAAGTGGAAGAGGATTGCAATCTAACTACTCCATGGTGAGCCAACTTTAAGTTTAAATGCAACTAAACTTCATCTACAGTGTCAGGTACTGAGCTTACAAGGAAGTGAGTGCACAAGATAGAACATTAAAGGACGCACATCATACTAAGAGTTGCAGCAAACTCCCTCTTTCTTTGGTACCGGTGATTGAACCCAGAGGCGCTTGCTACCGAGTTATATACCCAGTCCTTTTTGCGGCAGAAACTCACTCACTTGCTAAAGTTAGTCTCGAACTTGCGATTCTCTTGCGTCAATCATCCGAGTCGCTGGGATTACAGGCGTTAAGCCAACACGCCCGGCACATCAGATCTTGTAGAGAAAAGTGGCGTGTATCACAAAATACCAAGGTAATATAACTAAAAAAAAACCCCAGCGAACTCAACTAATCTCAAGGTACACAAGAATTAAGCAAAGTTATGGACAAAGGTAACTACATGTGAAGCGAGCCGCAAGTTTGACGACATGCCAAGGTTAACAGGTTTTTTCCCCAGAAGATACAACCCAGCGTTTCAAAATTTACTTCCCCAAGTCGTCACCAGTTTCCGAAATCCTTGCTAAGAACTTCAATTCCTGACCTGCAAGGACCGAACAGAAAACACTACCGGCTAGCGGCTGGGGTAAATCGCCATCGGGGTATCGGTTTACTGCTGCGTTTGGGCGCAAAAGAAAAACAGCGCGGAACTACCGCGCTGTTTCGGGGCCGCAGCCCACTCACGCCAAGGTCCGTACCTCGGCCCGGGAGCCTGGCCACGTGTGGGCCGCAGGCCTGAGGCAGAGCGCCCCAGCCCAGGGCGGCCCAGGCCCCACCGGCCTTCAATCTAGTTTTCGTGCCCTTCATCTACGTAAAAACCTGCTTCTGGTTGCCTTAGGAAGCGCGAGGAACCCCAAAAGTAACTCACCAAGAACAACGCCGTATGGATCCCTCCCTGGGTAGCGCGGAAAAGACAGGCGGCCGGAAATGACGTGTTTATATAGTCCATAGCCAGCCAATGGCAAAGAAAATCAAGCGGAAGGAGGGCGGGGCGAAACGGGGCGACGCCGGGACGGGGCTTCCAATCCGGAAGGCGGGCTCGCAGCGCAGGCTCAGACTATTGAGAGCCGCAAGATTGACGGTCGGGTTTGCCAGTGCTGCTCCGATGTCCGCGTTTTAATTCCTGTCAAGAATGCGGGCTAGACGGCTGGGAAGTGGCCAGGGGCCTACCGGGAATAGCCATCCTTTGGACCAGCGGGTGAACTTGAGCCGTGTGGTCGCCTGAGCTGCACTTGTCTTACTGTAATGTAGGAAGGTCTGTGCAACACAAAACCTGGAGGAACTATTACCAGCATGTAATGCAGAGTTTAAATGTTCACTTGGGGAAAGCTTTCCCGAAAAAAATGAAATTAAAAAGGACAAAATTGTACACGTGAGGTTGTTAGTTTTGGTAGACAAAAAAAAAAAAACTGCGTTATCCGCCTATAGGCGATTAATAAAGATTTTTTCCGTCCAGTACAATACCATACAGCCACTTAAAAATAATGAAGCTATATTCTATGATACAAAAAATAATTTTTAGCATGAGAACGACTATGAAAAAGGTTTAAGTCCTGTGTTATTTAATAAATAGCAAAATTGTTAATTATACAGCAGATCTGAACCCTAGTTGCACCTAGAATCATTTGGAGAGTTTTTAAATATATTGTGCCCAACCTCAGATAAAAAGAATTTTTTTTTTTAATTTTTACAAATAGCTCCCAGATAGTTCCTTGTGAAGCCTAGCTGAGAACTACATCTGATGTAAGGGAGGTGACTTTTTCCCCTCTCATTTTCTAGTATTTTTTTTTTTCTATGAGAAACACAGGTTGTTTTCAAATTGAAACAGAACAATGCAGGGCGATGGGTAATGTTTCCAAAGCCAGATGGAACTCCCTAGCCACTTCATTTCTGAGCTTCAATCCCGTGAGACTATAAGAAGGGAGGAAAAGTGAGTTATCCTTGGGACTTGGAATGTGTTCTAGGATGACTTGCCACTGGAATCAGGATTTCCAGTAAATTTCAGTCTTACTTCATGTTTGAAGAAAATTAGGCTCTTTTGTTTATTTGCACTCCCCCCCAAACAAAAACAAAACACCCAAGACCTCCAATGACAAATTCACCAGTCAGGTATAGGCAGCCAAATCCACATGGGGAAGTCCATACTTTCAGACTCAACCCTGCCCCTCTTCCCCCAGGGACCTCATCCACAGGTTCCCTGGCCTCAAGATAAGGCTCAAAGGTCTTGAGGACATGGAACACCTGCCATGTCCCAAGTTTAGGAGATAGCCACTATCTAACCTGCCTTCCTGTCTTTCAAGTCCTAAGTGCTTCCTCCAGCATAAGGACTTATAACATGGAGATCACCACACTGGTGGTTTGGGTGCCACTATGAAGTCAGGAACTGCTTTATGCTCTCCTATAGTCTTACCCAAATTATTATTTTAAATAGGGCATTCTAATCTAAAACCTAAAGTATGAACTTATTGTAAACTTGTAAATCATTAAGTAAACATTATTTGTGCTATGGGATGAATCATGCCCCCTCCCAAAACATGTTGGAGTTCTAATCTATAGTACCTGTGGAGGTGAACTTATTTGGAAATAGGATCTTTGTGCATTTATAATCAAGCTAAAATGAGGTCCTGAGTTATGGTGACTGGAGTCCTTAAAAGAGAAATTTGGACATGGAGAGACATACAGAGAAGAAAACATTGTGAAGACAAAGATAGGAGATCAGAGTGATGCATGTGTAAACCCAGGAACGCCAAAGATTGCCAGTAATCACCAGAACAGACAAGAAATGGTTCTCGAGAACTTTGAGAACGTGACCCTGCTGAGCCACTGATTTCAGATTTCTTGTCTCCAGAACTGAAAAAATTTCTGTTTTTATGGTGATTCAGTGTATGGTTAATTTGTTGATATAATGCTATGAAACTAATACAATGTTCTAGAAACATTTAGTCACTCAACCCTCACTACCACCCTAGGAGGTAGGAAATATTAACTATTCGCATTTCCTATGCACAATTTCAATATGTCTAAGTAAGTAAAATGCAGTCTTTCAACCTGTGCTATGTGGATCAGAACCCAAGTTAACCGTAAGACCACACAATTCCCTTCTGCTCTTTGAAAGAAAATACTTGGATAGCCCCAGTAGTAGGGGACAATAACAAGTGTTGAAGGGGATATGGAGAAATTGGAATTCCTACACACTGCTGCTGGGAATGTAAAATGGTGCAGCTGCTTTACAGAACAGTTTTTGAAAACTTCCGAAGTGTTAAACAGTTACCATGTGGTCTAGCAATTCCATTCCTAAGTATATGCTCAAGAAAAATGAAAAAATACATCCAAACACTTGTACACGAATATTCATGGCAGCATTATTTACAACAGCTTCAAAGTGAAATTAACCCAAACATTCATCAATTCACAAATGGATAAATAAAATGAAGCACAGTTGCCTAGGGTTGTATGTATGTGAACTCAACCAAGATGTGATTAAAAAGGTTAAAATGAACAAAACAAAAAACCCTGTATTTGTACTGAATATGTATAGACTTTTTTTGTAATTATCCCTTAAACAATGCAGTGTATCAACTAGTCCAAAAGCATTTACATTATATTTTATATTATAAGTAATTTAGAGATGATTTAAAATATAAGGAAAGATTGTATAGGTTATATGCAAATATTATGTCATTCTATATAAGGAAGTTGACCATCCATGGAAGGGCCTCCATAAAATCTCCAAGTATACTGTAGGTCAACCATACATGCATACAAAAGAATATTACTTGGCTATAAAAAAGAATAAAGAATCAAACATGCTACACCATGAATTAACCTCAAAAACATACTAAGCCGGGTACAGTGGCACACACCTGTAATCCCAGCACTTTGGGAGGGTGAGACAGGAGAATCGCGAGTTCAAGGCCAGCTTCAGCAACAGCAAGGCACTAAGCAACTCAGTGAGACTCTGTCTCTAAATAAAACACAAAATAGGGCTGGGGATGTGGCTCAGTGGTCAAGTAACCCTGAGTTCAATTCCCAGTACCAAAAAAACCCAAAAAACAAAAAATATATACCAAGTGGAAAGAAGCTAAATACAACAGACTTCACTATTTATTATTATATGAAGTGTCCAGAAAAGGCAAATTTATAGACAGAAAGATGAGTAGTGGGCTGGAGCTGGAAATGAAGACTAATTATGAATGGGTGTGAGAGATCTAAGGAATGAAAATGTTCTAAAACTGATTCAGTAAAGTTACTAAAAATCACTGAATTGTATACTTGAAATGGATGAATTGTATAATATGCAAAACAAGGCTTTTTTTTTAAATTAGGTTTTAGTGACCTACATAAGTTAACAGCCACTTTAGAACTAATTTGTTATTTTCAAAAAGAATGATAAATACACTATTTAACTTTTCAAAACAGCTTTCAGTGATAAAGTATATTACTTTATTGATCTAAACTTTAGTTGTCGAAAAAAGCCAGAACAGCTTAGAGTTGAAACAGTGCAGGGCCAATACCAAAAATTTTTCTTTGGACATTTAGAGGCGAGGAAGTTACTGTCTCCATTCTCCAGAGCCTCTGAGAAGTTGATTAGGAACCAAGTAAATGACATCTTTTCTTCTTCCGCCTGGCATCACTTCCGACAGCCTTCACCTGGTGATAGTGAGATTTCTTCTCAGATCCAGTCTTCCCCAGGAAGAGCTCCTCAGACATGGCAGGAGGCCTACAGCTTCTCTGGACTATGACTCCCTGCCCCAGCACATGCTCAAGGAGCTGTGGTGTAGGCAGGTGGCTGAAGCAGAACCCCCTGGCAGAACTCTTTGGAAATGCCTTCCAAGTAGTTTGCAGGGTATGCGAACCTCTGTCCCAACTTTCTAGTGGGCTGTATGTATTGGTGACTCCTTTTCTGAGAGATCTGAAGCCTCCAGTCAGTTCTGTCCTTGAATGGGGGACTGAAGGCAATCATGTTTCTTCCTGGCTTTCCAGGTAGGACTTCATCAGACTCCAGATACTCAGATGAAGCAGTGCTTGACAGGAACCAAGCAAGAGGACAGATTCCACCCTTTCCTGGTTGTCTCTCATCAGGACTTCAGGCCCATCTTGGCCATCATCTCTTCATAGACTGTCCATGCCATTGCTGCCATCAGAGTTCTGCGGAGGGCCCGAGGGACACTGCCTTGAAAGAAGCCACACAATCCATGGTCCTAAGATGAAAATAAATGTTAAAACTCTAGAAACAACGTAGCAATATAATTAACTATCCACCTAGCACCAGAGAGTGTCTATATTATCCTGCTTTTCAGTCTTAGTTTCTAAACTATATGCCAGATCTATGAAAAAGGCATGGTGGCCCATGCCTGTAATCCCAGCAGCTTGGAAGGCTGAGGCAAGAGGATCAGGAGTTCAAAGCCAGCCTCAGCAACGGCGAGGCGCTAAGCAACTTAGTGAGACCCTGTCTCTACATAAAACACAAAATAGGGCTGGGGATGTGGCTCAGTGGTCAAGTTCAATCCCTGGTGGCCCCCAGCCCCTGACCAAAAAAAAAAAGGAAAAGAAGACAACTAATGAACTTTAAAAAATGTTTTTTGACCAGCTGTGGTGGTGCATGCCTGTAATTTCAGCAATTCAGGAGGCTGAGGCAGAAAGATGCAAATTCAAGGCCAGCATTGACAACTTGGCAAGATCTTGTCCCAAAATAAAAAATAAACAGGGCTGGGGACGTGGCTCAACATGGAGCAATCCTGGGTTTAATCCCTAGTACCAGAAGAAAACAAAAACAAAAACATTTTGCGTAGTTGCTAGGCAACTTTAAGGCCTGCTCTATCTAAGAGAATTTCTTACAAATCTTTTTGGTTTTTGTTTTGGGGTGAGGGTGCTAGGTACTGAATCCAGACTTGTACACGTTAGGCATGCTATCTACCATAAGCAACACCCACATGCCCCCTAAGCTGAAATCTTCATGCAAGATTGTTGTGTACAGTTGTATAGTCTGTACACTACACAGAAGCATTGAGCCCAAGTAGCAGATGAAATCCATGCCAAGGTTTGTTTGCCAAACCCTGGATCCTGGATCCAGGCTGAAGGAAAAGTTGCCTTCTTACCATCTGTCATCTATCCAGAGGGAATAGTTTTTGTGTAATTCACTGTGTGCTCCCGGTGGCCCTATCTGTGTAAGAATTAAAGGCAAAACACTTCTTTTTTTTTTCCTCTCTTTTTTTGGGGGGAGTACCGGAGATTGAACTCAGGGGCACTCGATCACTGAGCCACATCCCCAGCCCAATTTTGCATTTTTTTTTAGAGACAAGGGTCTCACTGAGTTACTTAGTACCTCACTCTTGCTGAGGCTAGCTTTGAACTCCTGATCCTCCTGCTTCAGCCTCCCAAGCCGCTGGGATTACAGGTATATACCACCATGCCCAGCAAAATACCTCTTCTTTCTCCCTCATAATCTGAAATGATTTGCTATCTCACATATATTGAAGAATGTATTATTGTTATACTTTATGACTTTATGTATAGAGAATAAGAAAGCAGACAGCCTAAATGGTATGAGCAGTATTAGATTCACAAATTCACATTTACCTTTAACAGGAATATCTGGTTTGTGATTACAGTATGGTGTTCCAAAACAGATAACCCACTGGTTTTAAATAGTGTTTTAATACCCTTTACATCTCTAGAATGTTTTCTTTTCTTTTCCTTTTTTTTTTTTGGTACCAGGGATTGAACTCAGGGGTACTCGACCACTGAGCCACATCTTCAGCCCTATTTTGTGTTTTATGTAGACACAGGGTCTCACTGAGTTGCTTAGCGCCTCGCCGTTGCTGAGGCTGGCTTTGAACTTGCGATTCTTCTGTCTCAGTCTCCCAAAGTGCTGAGATTACAAGCGTGAGCCACCGCGCCCGTCTTAGAATGTTTTATTTTCAATATTATTTTTCCATTTATATTAGACCAAATAGCTATAGAACATAATATGTATGTTTCCTTTTTGATATATTTTGTCCTACGTCCTTAATTAGAATACTGAGACCACCCAGATGTCCTGATTCAGCAGGTCTAGGCTATAGTCCAACAATCTGCCTGCTGATGCACAGGGGATCTTAATGTAGGTGCCCCTACCCTCAAAAAAACCCCGTAACTTTTATAGTTCTCAATCTTGGCAACACACTGGAATTATTGGAGACCTTTAAACAAAACTTTTCTGATTTTTTTTTTTTTGGTGCTAGAGTTGAGCCCAGAGTCTTATACATGCTAAGTACATGCTCTACCACTGAGCTACACCCCAAACCCTAAAAAAACAGTACTGATATTGCCCTCCCACCAGATTGCTGATATGATTGGCCTAGATTTTGACCTGGGAATGGAGACTTCTAAAAGCTTCTCAAACGATTCTAACTGAGTGAAGGAAGACAACTCCTGCTCTATAGAGAAAGCCTTACCCACTACAAGAAACTACTCATTCTATGGTCTTACTTTGAAAATGATAGTTACTGCTTGACCTATCCACTGAAACTTCACTGGGGAGAGCTGCATGTGGGTCTTGATAACATCTGCAGGTTGAGTTACCAGGGAGGCCAGAATACCAGCAAATATCCCACAGCTGAAATTCATGATAGGAACAAAGGCTGCACCTAACTGTTCTGAAAGAGAACAAACATAATAGGGAGTTATACATCTCATATTTATCAGATAAAGCTTAATGCAAGTTGTCCTTTCATTCTCCCCAAAATTCAGAAAGATGTGGACTCAAACAAGTTTAAGGATTAAAATATTTAAAGGTGCAACTAATATCTAAGTGATAGAAGTCATCCATAACAGGTCAAACACAATGTCATGTGCCTGCTGATATAAAAACTATATCATATCCTTGGTCCACTTGCTAAAAATGAATAACTTAATCTAAGCACTAAAACACATTATATAAACCCAAATTCAGGTATATCAACTGGTCTATATTCTTGGAAATAAAAATTACTACAAAGTACACTACTAGACTGATTAGAGAAATCAGAATATGGACTGCATATTGAAGAATTTTACTTGTGTTAAACTTCCTGAATTTGATAAAATAGATGGTTACATGAGGGCCTGTCCTTGTTCTTAGGAAATACACACTGAGATATTTAAGGGTAAAGGTGTGTCATGTCTGCAACTTACTCTCAAATAGTTTAAAGATTTATATATAGTACTATTCTTGTGGCCTTTTTCATAGGTTTAACATTATTTCTAAATACTCAATTTTAAAAATTTTAAGATGGATTGAGAATTTTAAAATACACTTCCAAGCATGGTACTGGCACCAAAATAGACATGTAGACCAATGGTACAACATAGAAGACACAGGGGCAAACCCTTATAAATACAGTTATCACATACTAGACAAAGGCACCAAAAACATACAGTGGAGAAAAGACAGCTCATGTAACAAATGATGCTGGGAAAACCGGAAATCCATATGTAACAAAATGAAATTAAACCTCTCTCTCTCACTCTGCACAAAAATCAAAGTGGATCAAAGACTTAGGCACTAGAACAGAAACCCTGTGCCTAACAGAAGAAAAAGTAGGCCCAAATCTTCATCATGTTGGCTTAGGACCTGACTTCCTTAACAAGACTCAGGAAGTGCAAGAAGTAAAATCAAAAATCAACAAATGGGATGGATTCAAACTAAAAAGTTTCTTCTTAGCAAAGGTAACGATCAATAACGTGAAGAGACAGCCTACAGAGTGGGAAAAAATCTTTACCACAAGTGCTTCAGATAGAGCACTAATCTCCAGGATATATAAAGAACTCAAAACACTTAACACCAAAAAACAAACAAACAAACAAAAAAACCCAAAACCAAACCAAACCAAACCAAAACAAATAACCCAATCAATAAAATGGGCTAAGGAACTGAACAGACACTTCACAGAAGTAGAAATATAATCGGTCAACAAACATATGGAAAAATGTTCACCATCTCTAGCAATTACAGAAATGCAAATCAAAACTACTCTAAGATTTTAGCTCACTCCAGTCAGAAAGGCCATCATCAAGAATATAAGCAATAAAGAATATTGGCAAGGATGTGGGGGGAAAGGTTCACTCATACACTGCTGGTGGCACTGCAAATTGGTGCAACCACTCTGGAAAGCAGTATGGAGATTCCTCAGAAAACTTGGAATGGAACCACTATTTGACCCAGCTATCCCACTCCTAGGTTTATACCCAAAGGACTTAAAAACAGCATACCATACTGACACAGCCACATCAATGTTTATAGCTACTGAATTCACAATAGCTAAACTACAGAACCAACCTTGATGCCCATTAATCTGATGCCCTTCAACAGATTAATGGATAAAGAAACTGCAGTACATGTACACAATGGAATATTACTCAGCCTTAAAGAAAAAAGAAATTATGGCATGTGCAGGTAAATGGATGGAACTAAAGAACATCATGCTAAGTGAAATAAGCCAATCCCAAAAAGCCAAAGGCCAAATATTTTCTGATAAGTGGATGCTGATCCACAGTGGGAGTTAGGGGGTAAGAGAAGAATGAAAGAACTCTGGATTATGCAGAGGGGAGTGAGGAGAGGGGTAGGGCTGTAGGGATGGGAAGGATGGTAGAATGAGACAGAAATTATTACCCTATATACATGTATGATTACACCACTGGTGTGACTCTACACCATGTACAGGAATGAAAAGTTGTACTCCATTTGAGTATAATGTGTCAAAATGCATTCTATTGTTAAGTGTAACTAATTAGAACAAATTTTTAAAAATGGAAGGAAAATCAGTAGAATAGAAAAAGTGGAATGGGGGAGGGAGGGAGGGAAAGGGAAGGTACTGAGGAATGAAACTGATCAAATTATACTGTTTTATTGTGTGCATGTATGAATATATTATAACAAATCCTGCTGTTATGTATAATTATAATGCATCAATAAAAAGGGGGAAAAATACGCTTTCAGGGACTGTGGATACAGCTCAGTGATAGAGTGCATGCACAAGGCCCTGGGTTCAATCCCTAGCACAAACAAACAAACAAACAAAAAAATCACTTCCATGCTTTACTGCCTTAACTTTCTGCTGTGAAATAAAGCTGTGACCTTCAGGGTCACACCTCCTGGGGCCTGGGGAGAAACAGCTAATCTCCCAAAGAACTTCAACTGCAACTGATCACCAGTCCCATGGAGGCATTCCAGTTTCCCTAATAAGCCACAAACACCTCACTGATCGAAGGTGCATTCTATACAATGGGTTTCTAGCAACATCTTGCTCTGCTTGGGTGGATGTTTACCATCCATGGATTTCACCCACGTCTAGTCCAACATAAGCTTACTGGTGGGCTGAGCCTAACTGAAACCCTGAGATTTGGCAGCTTTACCTCTACCCAAAGGGAGACCTCAAAACAACATTAACTAGGAACACAGCAGGGAGGAAAATAGTATTTTTTTCTCAAACTCCTAATCCATCAGTTTTTCCCAAACTTGAATCACATCAAGTGCTTCTAGAAAGATAGAGACTCACAGGTTGTACCCCAAACTTCTCATTTAGGAGGACTTGGATGGGACCCAGGAATTTTACTATCAAATTTTGATGTACTAATTGCAGAACCTCTGCAAAACACATTTTATTCCTTACCCAGCCCACCCCCATCTGCCAAATTACAGTAGCATCAATGCTGTTTGGTTGAAGAGGATATAAATTCCAAAGAGCAGTGGCCAAATCTGTCACACCCATCTCTGCAGCCCCACACCCAGCCCAAAACTGGACACAATCTTAGTATGGCTCAGATCCTAAAACTGGTAAGAATAACAAATAGAATAATAAAAGAATAACAAATGCAACAGCAAGAACCCAGTGTCTCTGGGATACCTCTTTTCCACCACACCTTCCTTTACCCTTACCATGGAGCACTAGGCTTTTGGTCTGGCTGTAAAACATCAGGTAAATTCCTGAAAAGGGTGCATCACGAAGGAGAGTTGCAGTCAGGCCACTGAACAGGCCTCGGTGTCCCTCACTGCGGTAGATGCTTCTCAGGGCTGCATAGATGCTCTCGTAGCCATATTTCCCACTCTGTGAAGGGAGCACAGATCCAGTGACTGATATGGAGGTCTTGCACTGGAGCAGTGACCCCAACTGACTTTTCAGGTTATGCAGTGTCATCAAGGCACTATAGGCTCTAGCTCACACATGGCTTGGCCTGCCTACACAAATGAGTTCCCTCACCATATCCAATTCTAAGTTAGACTATAAATCAGGAGTTGACACTAAAGGTTACTACCCAACAACCCAGTGGCTCTGTGTACCAACCCCAAAGTCCTAAAGCAGTTCAACTCACCTCATAGCGTGTCTTGATCACTGTGATGGGTGACATGCAGACCCCTGCAACAGAGCGAGAGCCCATACCCAGCATGATCGACTCCAGGGCAGTAGGGGGATGGCCTCGCAAGAAATACTGCTTCAAAGAATAGAGAGTGCCAAAGTAGATTCCAACACCAGGGACACATCTCACCATGGACTGCGGAAAAGGTCACAGGAAGGAACAATAAAATCAAAGAGCCAACACCATTAGATACTGTCTTAGCTGGGTTTTCCCAAAAGATCCCAAGATGATTTGCACATAAGTAGTTTGTGCGGAGAGAATAGGGCGTGGAGGAAGAGAGACAGGAGAGATGGCAGCCAAAAAAGGATGAATTACAAAAGCAGTTACAGTTGTGGGCAACTTAATCCCTTTGGGGAACTCTGGGAATCAGTGAAGAACACACCTCAGAGTTAGTCCTCCAGTTGGGGGGGGGGGAGTTGAAGTTTAAACATCAACCCATTTTTCAGTGGCTGAGGCCTATGAGGGTTGGGGTAGGCATTAATGCCTTGGCAATTCTAGCAAAGTGAGTCCTGAGGGCCAGAAAAAGCCCTTGGGGAAAGAAATACAGGTGTGAGGTTCCAGCCCACTTTCAAAGAAGTGGAAAGGGGCGAGAGTACACTGACAGGCAGAAGGAGGGGGGTCAGCTATTTCTGCTGCAGAGACTGTGCCACACTAACAAATCACACCCAAGTTATACAGATGCAATAGTTCCCTGAGTCCTCAAACAGAAGTTAGTGACAGTACAAGAAACGGGCAGGAAGTGCAGTAGTCCCCTCTTATCTGTGGAGGATATGTTCTAAGACTCCCAGTGGATGCCTAAAACAGTGGATAGTACCAAACCCTACATACAGTATGGTTTTTTAGCATACTGTACACACATAACTATGATCAAGCTTTATTTATAAATTAGGCACAGTAATTAATTAAAAAAATAATTTTAACACTGTAATAAAAGTTATGTGACTGTGGTCTTTCTCTCTCTCTCTCTCTCATATGGTACTCACCTTTCTTGTGATAACAGATGACAATGCCTACCTCGTGAGATGGAGTGAGGTGAATGACACAGGTGCTGTGACGTAGTGTGAGGCTACTACTCATCTTCTGACAATAGGTCAGGAGGATGATCATGGAGCCACCGACCCTGATGGCTGAACATCAGGAGCACATGATGTCAATGGTTGGGGAGCTTTGATAGCTGAAGGGCTTTTTGCCAAAATCTTTTGGAAGAACACTGTATCTGAGAGTTCTTAGCTAAGGGTTGCTGCAGAGGCTGTCATCCTTTGGTAATAATCTGGGTGACTTTAATGCTGCATTCTCTCCAAGGATCATATTCCATGATTTTGTCTTTTAAATTCAAAACACTTCAGCAAATTTTGATAATGTCCATGTTGTTGGCTCTGCTTCAGTGTCTTCCTCCTCTTCTTCCTCTGTTCACGACTCAACAAGTGTTTCCAAATCCTCCTTTGGTAACACCTCTTCATGGCCGTCAGTATGTTCTTCCACTTCATCAAGCATTCCTTCCATGATTGATGCTATGGTGCCTCTTTTGCACTTTTATGAATATAGATCCTGTTGCTCATCTTCTTACAGGGGAGCCTGGCTTCATCAAATTGAAGACTTGCTTTTTCCTTAATGAACTTCTTCAACTCTGCCAGAAATGTGGCAGTGACTTCATCAGCAGATACACCTTCTCTGGTAAGTCTTACATTTTATTCCAAATCTATCTTCTGAATCCACATAACCATCTCATACTTGCAGTGAATGGCTTGCTGTCTTTCATCACAGGGAACCCCTTGCCAAAGTCTTCCTATAGGCTCAGTGCTTTCTGGTGCAACATACTGTTACCAGTTAGGACATGTGTTTTGTTCATATCTTCCACCCACAAATTTAATGGCTTTTCAATCCATACTAAGTACTTAATCACACACTGTGTCTGTAACTGCAGTTTGAAGTGCAACAGCAAAACTAGAATGAATTTCTTTTTTCTTCTTCACAACTTCAGATAGAAGATTCTTTTGCCATAGCTCTTAGCAACCTCAACATACACTTTTTTTCTTTCCTTACTAACTCAAGAACTTTTACGTTTTCACTTAAAGGAAGCACTTGACAGCTTCTCTTTGGCATATCCCAATTGCTAGCATCATTGCTCTTGCACTTTGGGGCCATTATTAAGCTCATAAGGGTTACTTAAACATAAGCACTGATTCCCCAACAGTCGATCTGATTACTGACACAGCTACTAAGTGACTAACGGGTGGTGTCGTACATAATGTGGATATGCTGGACAAAGGGATGATTCACTTATAGGGCTGGACAGTGAAGAACAGTGTGAGATTTCATCATGCTACTCAGAACGGTGCACAATTTAAAATTTTATGGATTGTTCACCTCTGGAACTTAATATTTTTGGACTGGGATTGACTGCAGGTAATGAAACCACAGAATGTGAAACCACAGATAAGGGGGAACCACTATACTCCCACTGCTTCCTAAGGAGCTGGTGAGGTACATGAGAAATGCCTGGTTATCAGGAAAGAACTGAAAGAGAACCCAAACCCAGAAGGTAGCTTACAGGGGACATCCCTTTCCAAAGGCCCAAAAGACTCTCTGTGCGAACCACCTTCAAGAGCACAGCCAACATGCCAACACGCTTGGACCTGAAGGTAGACAAAATGGACAGGAAAAGTCACTTAGATCGCTTCCTTACAAAAAGATTCCCCTAAGACTTCTTTGTATTTACTCTTTCCTAAAACACTTAGGAACCCCTACAATGCATCTTAGAATTACTTTTGACTTCCCATGTGTTCATGGTTTGACAAATATGTGTATCTGTTCATTCACACTGCAAGCAATGGAATAACCTCCCATTTTATATATACTTTATTTACTTCCCATTGTGCTGAGCTCCATATAGCACAAACAGACACAACTGATGTTATTTCTAGAATACCACCCACTATCAGGTAGTATAGTTATGACATCATGAGCTAGCACAATAAAATGCAAATGTCACTGAAGCAGATCTGGAGACGCTCAGGAAAGGACCCCACTTAATGAATAAGAAACATCAAATATTAAAAATATATTCACTGAAAACACTATACACAAAACACACAGCAGTTGGGCACAGCTTGTGCTTCTCTTTGAACATCCAACAGAATGGAAGTTGATTTAACTGGAAAGATGATCTGGTGTCTGAGAAATTGAACTCAGTTCCTCAGTGACATGTGCAGCACCAGGCCCTACCGGTGGTCTGATGGCTGAAGAGTCTGCAGGCGTGTTTTAAGGAGATCTAGGGGCTGGAAAAGGAGGGTAGAGCAGGTCCCACTGATGGAGCCACACAGGAAAGCCTTGATCACTGGATGTAACTGCAGGATAAGAGAGTGTTGTGTCAGCAGTTCTGCTAGCAAGTCAGACACCTTTCTTCACAGCTGGACCAGTAACTTTTTCTAGAAGGGTCTTTCAGAAACTCACCTGCTGGTGCCTCATCTTTATATATTAGATAAGAGAAACACATAGCTGGAAATTAATAATACTGGAATGTTTTGCTGAAGATATTGTACCCTACAAGAGCTATCCCTCTGGTCTTAATGTTGCTAATAATTGTACTTCCTGAGCAAACAGATTGAGCAACATGTGTATTTCCATGGCACTATCCATACTTACCACACTTTGTCCTACTTGAAAAATTATTTATATCTCTTCATCTTTGGAAAAGCAAACTCAATTAAGTGTAGAGTTTAACTCTAAGCTTTGGATTCCAGGCTCCCTTGGATGTACAACCTATACATATTTATAAGATCAGGTAAAAAATGAAATCTTAAGCTTAGTCACAATGTATGAGAAGTTCCACTTCTGCTATAATCTATGAACTTCCTTTGTTTAAAACTTTCCCTTTCTCCTACCCACCCATCTCACTGAGACCTACAGAGATGACAGATGGCTCTACAGACCAGTAGCCACTCTTGGGTTTGTTGCCTCTCCTTCAGCCCTGGCACTGTCATACACACTGGCTTATCTACAGGCACCATCTGGAGGAGTACAGCTCCTTCAAAGACTTAATGTATCTCCCTCAAGCACACCACTAGAGCCTCATTTCCTAGCACTGGTGCTACTGTGACAACACTGTATCCTCTTTCCAGGCCCCCAAAACCCAGCACAAATGATAGTGAAAAGGCACTTTTAAACACCCTCTTTTCCAAAGAAGACACTTGGCAAATTCCATCTAAAAAAGAACTTTCCCCTCATTAAGTAGCACTTGTACTACTGTAGCCCTAAAATACTATTAAGATAAATATAGTTTGCCATTATACATATCACACAGTCACTTACAAGAACTGAAATATCTAATATGTAGTGCCTGTTTCACAGAAAAGACAGACCATCACAAAAATATATATATAAACAGAAAAGACAGATCATCCCAAGTGCCACCATGAGCAAGTTATAACTGCAATGACTTAGAAAATCACTGGGAAGGACTAAATAAATTCAGAAATTAAAGACTGGCGTTTACAACCATGTTCCAACATGTTCCAATGGCCCTGAAGTGGCAGCAGGTGTTTTGATAAGACAATAGGTAAAATCAAACAAAGATGTATTTGTATTTGTTTTTTTGTTGTTGCTGTTTTGTTTTTTATTTTTTTTTTATTTTTATTTTTTGGTACCAGGGATTGAACCCGGGGGTGTTTAACCACTCAGCCACATATCGAGCCCTTTTTTATGTTTATTTAGCGACAAGGTCTCACTAAGTTGCTGAGGCTGGCTCTGAACTTGCCATCCTCCTACCTCAGTCCCCCTAGCTGCTGGGATCACAGGCATTCGCCACCACGCTTGGTAAAGGTATACATTTTGACAGGTCTGTATGAGCCCAACTCCCTCTCACCCAGAGATGCCCTGCTTTTCTGCTAACCAATATCCCAGGAGATCTGTGTTTCCCAGCCTCACCTGAGACTCTGAAGGATCAAGGAGTGTGGCTGCTTCACACACTGGGCCTCTGCCTTCCATTGGCTTCTCTCCTCCACCTGGAAATGTGCCCCAAAGCCATCTTTCCAGCCCGATGCTACACCATCTTCACTCACTCTTTGGCAGTCACTCCTCAGGCCCCCAGTTTGCCATCTAGCTAAATATTCTTCACTGAAGTGGTTCTGAGGGCTCACCTAGGACCTGCGTGCCCTTTCCTGTCCTGTCCGTGTCTTTATCTTACTTGGACTCTCTGATGCATCTGATACAGATGATTGTCTCTCCTCTCACTTTTGGTTTCTCACTCTTTCTCTTCTCTTCTGGCTCCCCTTCAAAGTCTCCTTTTCCTTGGGCCTGCCCCTTAGATGTTGCTCCTCCTCTTATCTCCTCTGTCTGCAGCCCTCTCAGGGCAACCTCACATACATGCTAGTAACGCCCACATCTCTGGCCCAGATTCCACTAACTCAACACCTCCTCCTTCAGTCTCACAAGAGTCTCAAACTCAACAGATGCAAAATGGAAACTTGGTCAACAGTTCTCCACGAATACCTGCCTCTCCTCCAATCCACACTGGGATACTCCAGGTATCAGGCTGGAAACCCAGAAGACATGTAAGGCTTGCTCTGTCTGCAGCTTCATGACCTTGTCCTGCTGGCCAGTCCTTTGATTCTCCCAGTCTGCCTCCTGTCAACCTAAAGACTCAGAGAAAGACTGAAGACTAGTGAGTTTGTTAGTGCACACCTATAATCCCAGCTGCCTGAGAGGCTGAGGCAAGAGAATCTCAGGGCTAGCCTAGGTAACTTAGTGAGACTCTGTCTCAAAAATAAAATAAAAAGAACCGGGGATATAGCTTAGTGATAGTGTGCTTCCCTACCATGGGCGAGGTCCTAGGTTCAATACCCAGAACTGCATTTAAAAAAAGAAGAAGAAAAAAGAAATAGTTTATTCAGGAATAAATAGGGATTTGCACATCTGAGGTCTGTGTGCTATAATGGATCATAGGCCCATTGGAGGAAGTTATTACAAGGGGAAAAATTTAAAGGCAGAAGGAAGTCCACAATGTAAAGTGTTTTAAACAAGAATCACTGGTCACATTACCTGACTGGCAGTATTGGCTGTCTTCATGGAATTGACCTTGACAAAGTTGTGTTTAGCAAAGCTACTTGCAAGATTGTGGTTAGATCTGGCAAAGTCTCTTGTGATCATTCTTGCTATCAGGCAAATATGCCTGAGGACCCTGCTGGCTCCATTCAGTTTGGTTTTGACATAAGTTACTCCATTTTGGTGCTAACTACTTACATATCCCCATGTATCCACCCTTTTGGCCTACTTGACAGTCTCCAGTCTCAGGGGTGCCAAGTCATCCTCCAGGTCACTCCCAGAGTAGCACTAGGTAAGGTATTTACATCTACCACTTCAAAATCTCACAACCCCCGGAGTTATTTAAATCCATTTTACAGATCAAACTGAAGCTCACAGAGGTTGTGAATGTGTCCTGAGTCAGAGGTATTGAAGCCACTGATCAAAACTCAAAAATCATGCTCCACTAAAGTGAAAATCTAGGATATTCAGGCCGCTCAGTCGCACAGCACTGCTGACCACTACTCATTTCCTCTTGAAATGCTCTGTTTTTGTTGTTGTTTTTTTTTTTTTGGCTTCAGGTATTAACACTGTCCATGGTTTCCTTCCACTCTCTTAAATGAAGACCTCCCTGGAATCTGCTTCCATACCCCTCAGCCACTCCCATGGCTTCACTTACCTCCTTCCGGAGATTCTGACCCACACACACAGTCACTTGCTCAGATATCCCACAGGTACCTCAGATGACATTTCCAAACATGAACAATCCAGACCCCTCACCTCCAACTTGCTCCTCCTCTAGGATGCCCCAGCCCAGTGAATGCACAGCTGTTTATCTACCCAGCTTCCCAGGCCAAAAACTCAAGCACCATCCCTGACTTATCTGCTCCACACTTGCTCATTCACCTCCTGAACAGCTCTCAAATCTACCTCTTGTAGCCATCCTGGCTCAGGACACACCATTTCTTGCCTTCCTGACAGCCATCACCTCTTCACTTCATCATCTCTTTGACCTGCTAGCTCACACTCTACCCTGCAGCCAGAGTCATCTTTTAAAACTGCAGATCTAACCATAGTGTGTTTAAATGCAAAACCCTTCAATGAAAGAGTTAATGTATTGTACAATTTTAAGTTATCAACTTAAAAAAAAATAGATGTGATGAAAATACAAGTACCAATAAATGTGTTAGAAACTACAAAGCATCCCTGGGCATGGTGGCACATGCCTATAGTCCCAGCCTGGGCAAATTGGCAAGGCCCTGTCTCAAAATAAAATATAAAAACAGCTGGGGATGTGACTCAGTGGTAGAGCACCCCTGGGTTCAATCTTTAGTACTGAAAGAAAAAGAAAGAAACTATGTCATTAGTACTCATTGAAATACAAATTTTTTAAAGGTCAACACCCTTTAATTGCTCTACATTCCTCTCAGGATAAAGTCCAAACTGTGGGCTGCAAGGCCTTCATGAATCATGCAGCTCCTTCTTTCCCATTTTTGTGTTTGCTCTTACTCTTTCTCAAATACAATTCCTCTGCCATAATGGAGTCTGCCTACCTTCACCTCACCCCAGAAAACTGAGGTATTGTCTCTCTGCTCCCTAACTCCCCTGTTCCTGGGTTCAGTGCCCCCTCCCTGGGATTCCTGCAGCAGCACCCATGCCCATCTCCCTTATAGCTAAAGATCCAGGACAAGAGATATCACAACTCCTGCCTCTTCTTCATGGTGGTATCTCAAGAACTGGGCACAGTAGGTATTCAACAGTGATAAATGAATGGCTCTTGTCACCTAAAAGGAAACTTAGACATGCCTATCCCTTGAGCACACATCCACAGGATAAGGTTCAGTGGGCCCTGGACAAGGCCCAGGAAAAGTTAATCTCCCTCGCTCCTTCCAGCCCTTCTCCTTCTCTTCTCCCTGCTGCAGTTGCCTTAGGTGCTGCTTCCCCAATGCTCCCTCTGGTATTGCACCTAATTTGTTTCAAGGTTGCAATCCTACACCTCTGGGGCCCTGATTACATAAACTCTCTTTTTAATGTCTTTATTTTCACAGCACATATTGGAAATATTATTGACTCAATGTTTGTTGAATAAACTAATAAAGCCCATAATATTTTTAATTTTATAAATTTTCAGGTCTGTCTATAAACACAGGGCAGATGCTAAATATATATATGCCAGAAGTATAGATTAACCTCTAGTAGGTAAACCAGAAACAAAAAAGCAAGTAATTGCATGGTCTTAAGATTTTGTGCACACCCTTTGCAAGTAGACTTAATTTTTCTTTTTTCTCTCCCTCCCTTTCTCCCTCCCTTTCTCCTCCCCTCCCTCCCTCCCTCTCTCTCCTCTCTTTCTTTCTTTCTTCCTTCTCCCTTTTCCTTTCCCTTTCCCTTTTCCCTTTTCCCTTCTTTTCCCTTTCCTTCCTTTCTTTCTGGTGGCCTTGCCCACACTAAATATGTGCTCTACCACTGATCTACACATCCAGCATTCGAGAATAGACATAATATATTAAAATTGCTCAATTACTCATGGAAAATAAGATGAACAACTTATTTATTTTTCAGGTGCGAAAGGGTAGGGCGAAAAAATGAGAAAAAAATACAAACACAAAGGTAATGATAACAGTTTGCAACTGATTCCACAAATTTCTATTCTACAAAAAATATCCTAAATCCAATTCAGATCTGGAGGCGAAGGCTGGAGGGCCAGAAAAAAAGTAAGCAGATTTTCAAAACCATGAACTAATAGCTGCTTCAGATGCTTTTACATTTTTTTATAAAAGAAAAAAGCTACCCATATTCCGACCCATAACCCAGGACCCGCCCCCAGCACCGCCACACCTCAGCCTCCATCAATCACCCGCTAGGACTCAGATAGACAACCCTGAGGGGCCGCGGCCTCGTCCAGCCACGCTTCCGCCTCCACCAATGGCGGCTGGGCAGCTCGCCCGCGGCAGCCAGTAAGGATCGCAAGGGGCGTGGCGTCGTGGCGCCCGCGATGCCGCCGGCCAAAGCTGATCCCGAGGCTGCGCTGGCGGGTGCCTAAGCGTTGGCCCACTAACTACTTGGGCAGCTCTGGGACGGCTCGCTCCAGTCACTACAGCTCCTCAGGCTCGGCGCGATCCTTGGCCTTGCTATGGTTCAAAGCTCTGCCTGCTGCCCTCCCACCTATCGCCCCAGGAATCGCACTCGGGACAACTTCTGGTAGCGCGCACAGGGCTGGGCCAGCACGGGCACACTCCCCGACACGTCGCCCCGGCGGCGTTACCGCCGTTCTCCCCAGATGTCAATCCAGCGGCGGGGCTTCTGCTAGCCCGTCCCAGGGTTTGGGCGGCAGCTCCTCCCGTCCCCGCCCTGCGTTAATCCCATAGCCCAGCTTTATCACTCCCGCCCCGTCCCAACCCTGCGCGCCATCTGGCTGTGCAGAGGGTCCCCCCAGAGCCTCGAATCCTCCCGAGCTGGCGGCCCCGAAACCCCTTCTTTCCCTTCTCGCAGGCTCCTCACCATAAGCGTCTCCACCTTGTCTCCGACATCTTGGGGAGACAGCAGCGCTGGGCGCACCTTCTGATTCATCGGAGCGGAGAACCGCGAGAGCTCGGGGCCGGATGCCTCGCTGGCCGCGAGGCCCGGCCCTGAAGACTGTGGAAGGGAGATGAAACGACGCGGTAGCCTGGCAACGCGTCAGGGTCTCCGGAGGAAGGCGCCCTGAGCTCCCAGCGCCTGGCTGGCCTGCGCGTCTCAGCTACGTCCACGTCCGGACCTTGCGGCGGAAGCTACTAGCCCTTCTTCATTAGTCTCGCAGGCTCGGTGGCTCGGCTCTCCAGCCTACCTCGCCCATCTCGCCCCGCTACAGCGCTGGAGAGGCACGGGTCCGACGTGCACCGGGAAGAGAAAGCCGGGAAACCCGATGGGAGGGCACGATTTCGCTTCCGGGTGAGTCGCTGGGTCACGTCCCCGGTGAGTGTGTCTTTAGTGCCATCTGGTGGAAGCGTCCAGAACTACAGGGTCCGCCGTTCTCTGCCCGGGCCTGTGGAAGAACAGGGGGAGAAGGGGAAATAGGGATAGTTAGATAAGTCCAGGTGCGCTCTTACAATGAGCTATACCCCAGACCCCTCCCTTTTAAAAACCCAATGTGGCTTTTGCTTTCTGGGTTAGATTTTCAGATCACACGATGCGTTCCCATTCCAGGGATTGTAGACACCCTCTATCCAGGAAGACATATAAGTATAAATTTGAACGCATGAACTCTTCTTAAAATTGTATTCGCAGGAAGGTTTGGCACTTGGAGAAGTTTCTGCCATCAGAGGAGACCGCTACAGTACACATGGGAGCTGGAGTAAATGGGACCAACAGAATATACTCCAGCAGAATGTTTGGTTTCTTTTTCTTCTCCCTGCAAGGGCAGGGGAGATGACCTTAGTAATCCTTGCAGCTGGGTCAGTTCACCTGGAAGAAAATGGCTGGAATGGCAAAGAATACAGGCGAATCACCCCCCAGACTTCCAGGAAAACCAGCCCAGCAAGGTCCTTCTGCCTGCCTGGAGTCAGAACTGCTTCCAGAAACACCTAAGTTCTCTCTTCTGATGCCAAAGCAATAAGCCCACCTTTACCCTTTGGAAGCCAGTAGGAATAAAAGGGGAGATACCACTGCAATCCCGCCATTTTCATAAACCTCTCTAAGCTTAGTGCTCTGGGCCAGGTCTGTGGATGTCTTGTGATGATCTCCATCCTTAAAGCTGAAGTCTTCAGCAGAGGGGGAAGCCACTTTCTGTGCCCAACAATAAGGATAGGCACAAACAGCAAAACAAGGGAATTCTAATGGCTTAACCAGAAGCTTTGGCATAGAGGGTGGTCCTGTTGCTGCTTTGGGCTTCACAAGAGAGAAATGCCTTTCTTCCTTCTGTGCCAGTGAACTTTGCAGTCTCATCCTCTGGCCCAAGGAGACTGGGCTACAAGAGAGCAGTAAGTGAGAGCAGCTTATAGGCTGGTCTCCGAGGAATGATGGATGGGTAACTGTGGGACTGGCCTGTGTCCCTACCAGAGTGGAGTCCTCAGATCCTACTCCAAGGGCTGAGATGTCAGTGGTGACAGAAGAAATATGAGCTGTAAAGCAAACCCAGACAGTGTTGTATTGTGTTCAAATCATAAATCACTCCATCAACATTTTGGCACACTAGTTCCCCATCCTGTGGGAAAATCAAACTGTTCTCATTTACTGTTGTCTTCCCACACAGGAGTTTTATGTAACATTGTTGCTACACATAAGCACATATATTCTGGTCATGATTCTCCCAGGTCACAACTGGTCTGAATTGCCCACAGGGATGAGAACCCACTTTCCAGAACCTCCTTTGTAGTTTGCCTACTATTAAGTCGCTCTGTCCACAGGGGGAAGGTTTTATCTTTGACAGAATGGCTGTATTTATTTATAAAACAGCATCCCTTGTGTGACAGTCAATTTTATGTATCAACTTGGCTAGGCCATCATACCTCAGTTTTTAAATTAAACACTTCTATAGGTGTTGCTGTGAAAGTATTTTGTAGATGTTGTTAACACCTACCATCAGTTGACCTCAAATTATCTTCCATAATCTGTGAAGGCCCATCAGTTGGAAGTCTTTATGAATAAAACTGAGGCTTCCCCAAGAAAGCAGAAATTTTGCCTCAAGACTGCACCACCAGTTCCTGCCTTCCTTCTTGGATGGCAGAGGATAGAGGCTGCATTACAATCTTCCCTCAAGAGTCCACCGAGGCAGAGGAGCATTGTGCAGAGTGAACTTGGGAATCAGGCAGCAATTCCTGCATTTGGTCCTGTAACGAAAGAACTACATGTATATTCACCTCAAATCCTTAGTTGTGAACCTGAAGATAACATTACCTAACCTTCCAGGATTATTGTAAAGATCAAATAAAACAATATACATGGAAGTGTTTGTTTCATAAAGAAATAATCAAATGTGAGAAATAATCATTATATAAGGGGCTCAGTAATTATTTGTAAACTGAGTTAAGTATTTATAAGCACTTTGGTCAGCTTTCTCTCAACCCAAGGCAGCCAAACATAGCTCATCATCATTCTATGCAGAATATTTATAATATAATCTATGTATATTATTTATTTATTTATTTATTGTGGTACTCGGGTTTAAATGCAGGGCCTCACATATGCTAGGCAAGCACTGACCTATATTTCCAGCCCCTTTTTAAAAATTTTATTTTGAGAGTCTTGTTAAATTGCCCAGGCTGGCCTCAATCTCATGATCCTTCTATCACGACCTCCTAAGTATCTGGGATTACAGGTGTGAGCCACCACATGTCTGGCTCTATGTAGAATATTTTTATGTTTAAACACAGTAAGTCATCTTCAAGCTTCATGTCCTTGGGTGAAGAAAAATCATCTAAAAAGTTCAGATTGCTCCATGTAAAAATCTAAAGTAGAAAACTCTTCGTTGTCAGCATTGTTGTGTGAACCTTGATTTCCCATCATAACACATGGAATGAGCTGATACCAACCTACTTCTGACTTGAACCCAGACAAGGAAACAGACCTCTTGGAGGTGATGGTCATTGTTCCTGTAAAGACTGTGGGCTGTTGTACAAAACATGGTGTCTATCATGGTCCCTGGTGCACCTCCATGGATAATCCTGTAGGGCCACATGAGGGGAGAAAGGGGAAGAAGGAGGCCTTGAACTCCACATGCCAGGTGCTGGTGAGACTAGATGCCTAAGGGCTCCCTGCCAGCCAGCACAACAGCGCCGCCCCACTCGGTGTGGAGTAGATGAGTGGGGACAAAACAAATGCAAAGGGAAGACCAAGATGTGTAAAGGGAGTCGTACCTGCTCAAACAGCGTGAGCCCTCTGCCCCAGCTCCACCCTCACTCTGAGATTCTGATGGAGCTGTGTTCCCTCCTGAATTATCTCAATATAATGGTGCAGAGAAAACAGCACCTGCTCTGCAGGCAAACACCTGACTCTCGATCCTACATTTCTAACCAGTTGGGGCATCTGTTTCTTCATCTATGAAGCAGGAAAAAGCATTCTCTTCTAAAAGCTCTTGTGACTATTAAATGAATGTATCCAAGGCTGGCAGAGGGAGAGGGGAGGCCCTGGGTTTGATCCCCAGTTAGGTTGGGGAACTTAACATCGCCCAAGTTCTTGGTGGTACAGAGTTTGGCATGTGGCCGCCACTGAACGAGAATAGTTTCCCCCTTCTCTTCCCTCAAGCCCACTGCTTACTCCTCTATGGTTTAGAAGGGTGGATATCAATGGGGAAGAATTCTCACATAAGTACAGGCCACACCCTGGCCCAGGGGCTGGAGGAGCTTCCTACCCAGGGAGCTAGTTTCCTCTGCATTTCTGTAAACAAGAACTTGGCAGCTGCAGACCTTCCATCTGGCCACTTAGCCCACTTTCTGCTTTTTGACTAAGTAAATGCTCCTATGAGCTGCTGGCTGGAGTGGCCATCTGTGCCTTACCCAGGCAGCCCCTGCAGCAGGGGCCCAGGCTGGAACAATCAGATATACTTCTTCTCTGAGTCACTGTAGAAGAGGATGTACTAGGGGCCGGAGATATAACTCAGTTGGTAGAGTGCTTGCTTTGCATGCACAAGGCCATCGGTTCAATCCCCAGCATACCTGCTACACACACACACACACACACACACACACACACAGGGGGGAAAAATGAAGAAGCTGGGCACGGTGGTGCCCACCTGTAATCCTAGCACTTTGGGAGGCTGAGACAGGAGAATCACAAGTTCAAAGCCAGCCTCAGCAACTGCGAGCCTCTAAGAAACTCAGTGAGACCTTGTCTCTAAATAAAACACAAAATAGGGCTGGGGATGTGGCTCAGTGGTCAAATACCCCTGAATTCAATCCCCAGTACACACACACACAAAAAGGGGACATACTCAAAGTCAGGTCTTTCTGTCTGTGTGGACCTGAGCAAGAGGAGCATCTTCTATTGTTTGGACTAGAAAAAAGTTCCAGGTCAGTAAGAGGGACCTCAGGATGGTGTCTGACCACAGGATGGTCCAGAATAGAAGGTACTTGACCAGATGAGGACCTTGGGAAAGCCCCCTTCCCTCAGGATCCCTTCAAGGGAAAGAGATAGTTCCAGGATGAGGAAGAGATCAGTGGTATGAGGGTCATAGAGGAGGAGTGAGCTGTCCATGAAATCAGGATGCTGATGTTTCTATCAACCAACCAGGAAATACTAATCTGACATGCACCGATTTGGGCAGATCAAGGAATGAGCAGAAGTGGATTCTTTCTTTAAGGTGAACAAGTGTATCCTCTCCTCCAAATCTCAAAGGTTTGGGGGATTTGTTCAGATAGGTCTGTCTATACAGCACGACCTCCACAGGGTTTATGGGCCTTAATTAGCCGTCTTGAGTGAAATATCCAGTATATCAAATCCAAATACAAAAAAAAACCTTCATTTTTACAAAGAGTTTCAAAGCAGAATTTCAAGATTAATAGTTTTCCAGCTGTTCTCCCCACCCACCTCCAATCTTTTATATGCCACGTCTTCTTTCCTCCTATTCTTTTCTGCCCTGTCCCTCTTGGTCCATTCAGAACTCAGCTCAAATAGACCACTAGAGGGAGCATGTGTCCTATTCCCAACAGATGCTGATTACACAAGGGTGAAGGCACCATCCCCTTAATCCTGGTCCTCCAGGGCATGGCCTGCTCTAGGCTGGGCAGTAGCGCCGTCAGGCTGAGAAGCACAGGGCCTGTGTGAGCAGGACAGTGGATTTGCTGGCCCATGTGGGAGATAGGGTAGGAAGAGCACAGGATTTTGGAGATATCCTACACTTGAGATTCCAGATTGGCAGCCTCTTGGTTTAACAATACTCATCTCTTTCTCCCTTATCAAATAATTTTTTATGCTACATTCTCATTACAACAGTCCCAAATCATTAGGTAACAATGAATGGATTTCTTCCTCAGATTAATATTAGTTTAGTTTAGCTTAGTTTAGTACTGGGGATTGAACCCAGAGGCTTTTTACCACCAAGCTGCATCCTCAGTCTTTTTATTATTATTGATTTTTTTTTTTCACTTTTTGAGATGGGATCTCACTAAGTTGCCCAAACTGGTCTCAACTTGGAATCCTCCTGCCTCAGCCTCCCCAGTCAATAAGATTACAGGTGTGCATCCCTGCTCCTGGCTAGAATTTTAAATGAAACTTTCCACCTTGGGAATTTTGCTCATGATACTACTATAGTTTGGATCTGAATTGTCCCTCAAGAGTCCATCTGTTAAAGGCCTGATCTCAGCTTGATGCTACTTCAATATGAGGAATTTTTAAGAGGTTGGGCCTAGTGAAGTATAACTGGAGAAAAGAGATATTGCATAATGATAAAAGAACAAATTTCATAAAAAGGCATAGCAATCCTCTATTTGTAGGCACCTAATAATGTAGCTTTAAAATATACACCAAAAAATAAGCAAAATTAAAATTAAAAAAAGACAATTAACAATCACAGCTAGAGACTTTAATGTACCTTTCTTGGTGAGTCATAGAGTAAAAGCAAAAGAAAAAGTTACCAAGAGCATAGAAGTCTTGAACAATCTGATTAACCAGCTATGGGCAACAACTGCAGAATACAACCTTTTTTTTTCTTTCTTTCCTTTTTTTCCAGAGCTTTATATTTACACATAGTAGTTGGTTTCATTCCAGCAAACTCATACATGCATGGAAATTGATTTCAGTTCATGACCCCTTTACTTCCCCATTATGGCCATTCTTTGTAAGTATAATGGAACACTATACAAAACAAATATATATCAAAACTATACACTATATCAAAACAAACCAAAATCTTGCATCATAAAATAGTTCTCAACAAATTTAAAATAACTGAAAGTGTACATGTGTATAGAGTCTTCCAATGTTTCAAAATTTAAAAATAATTTCTAAGTAATTCATGATTCTAAGCAGGAGAACACAATGGAAAATAGAAAATAATTTAAACTGAATAAATAATTAAGATCTATTACATTAAAATGTACACAATACTCCCAAGGCAGTTCTTTAAGAGAATTTTGTAGATTTTTTTTTTTTTTTTTGGTACTGGGGATTGAATCCAGGGTTGCTTTACAACTGAGCCACATCTCCAGCCCTTTTTAAATTTTATTTAGAGACAGAGTCTTGCTGAGTTGCTTAGGGCCTCACTAAGTTGCTGAAGCTGGCTTTGAACTTGCAATCCTCCTACCTCAACCTCCTGAGCTGCTGGGATTACCAGCGTGCACCACCATACCTGGCTTATAGATTTAAATATATGAACAAAGAAATTAATTGGCAATTCGTGATGGAAGATTTTATTTCAAGAGGCTAACATAAAACAGTAAATTAAACTCAAAGAAAGTAGAAAAGATGAAGAGCAGAAATCCATGAACAGATGAGGGTAGAAAACGAACAAAGCCAAAGCTGGTTCTTTGAAAAGATGAGTACAATTGGTTAAGTCCCAAAGACTGATCTAAAAGGGAGAGAGAGCACCAATTGTCAGTATCAAGGCTGAAAAGGGACATTACTTAGCTCTTCATGCATTAAAAAGGTAATGAGAAGATATTATGAACAATATAATGCTAGTAGACTTGTCAAACAAAATGAAATCACAACTTTTCAAAACTGAGACAAGTCACAATAGAAAATCTGAATGGTCTGGCCAGGCATGCCTGGAATCTCAGCAACTTGGGAGAAGGAGTCAAGAGGATCGCAAGTCCGAGGCCAGACTTGGAAACTTGGTGAGACCCCATCTCACGGTTCAAAAATGAAAAGGGCTGGTGATAAGAAAAAGGAGGAGGAGGGGAAGGGAACCTGAACAGTCTCTGTCAAAGAACTGGTGTGCATAATTTGAAGTTTTCCTAGAGAGGAGCCCCAGATAAGTTCACTGAGGAATCCTACCAAACATTCAAGGAAGAAATGATATCAAATTTATACACGAAGTGTTTCAGAAACTAGAGAAAAAACGAGTACTTCCCAATACATTTTAAGAGACCAAATCTGACAAGGTTATGAAAAGAAAGGAAAATTACAAGACAATATCTCTTATGAATGCAGATATAAGAATCCCAAGACTAAGGGGTCATTTTTAATTTTTCAGGAAAAATGTAGGTCTTAAGATAATAAAATGGTGGAAAACTATCTGGTTACTTCAATAGATAAGAAAAAGGAATTTGATAACATTTAAATTCGTGCCTAATAAAGACATTTACAAAGCAAGAAGGATATAGCTCCATTAAGTTGGACTACATGATCTTCCTCGAATGGATTGTCCTAGACAGCCACTCAATGGAAGAGAACATTCTAATTCTTTGTACATAAAATAAAATTCTAAAAAACTTTTTTTAAAAAAGCAAGAATAGAAGTTATTCAATATTAAGATTATGGTTTGGTTTTGTGGAGGGTATTTTGTTGTGTTTCTTGAGACGAGCTCTTGCTAAGTTGCTGAGGCTGGCCTCGAACTTTTGATCCTCCTGCCTCAGCCTCCTAAGTAGCTGAGACTACAGGTGTGCACCACTGCACCCAATTAAGAATTTATTTTTTTTAAAATACCCTACCACTACTATTATAATTAATAGTGGAATATGGGGACTATTTCCAGAATAGTACCAATGTTTCTGAAAGCTGAAATTTTCTTGTATCTTAAACCGAAGTTCCTAAGAGTTTCCCTACCTGGGACCTCACAGCCCCCATAGAAGTCATTTTTATCCTCTGTAGAAAAAAGTGGCAATGAAGCCTAAGGCCACTTGGAGGAACCCCCCACCCCCTTACAAAATGTAGTCTATGCTGGAGGAGCGGGAGGCAAAAGGGTGGGAAGATGACCGCTTTTCCCACCCCTCCCTGGGCATCTGTCTTCCCATGGAGGGGAAGACGTAGCTGCAAATTTTCTGAAACATTTCTGAGAGGTATTTCTTGAACTTCTCACCCATGAAAGCATAGATAACAGGGTTCACGCAGCAGTGAGTGAAGGAAATGGTTTCTGTGACATGGGTGGCATAAATCAGCCGCTGGCTCATGACACAGCCATCTAAGACGTGCATGTCATGTAGAGACGTGAGGAAGAGGACCACATTGAATGGGACCCAGAAGAGTAAAGACACAACAACCACAATAAGCACCAACTTGATGGCCTTGGTCTTATTGTGGTTTTGGCAAGTCCTCAGCTGGTGCAGGATCCTGGCGTAGCAGAACAGAAGAATGGTGAAAGGGACCAACAGGCCTAAGACGTTTATTTCAAAGTGGGTGAAGATCTTCCACTTCAGGGTCTGTTGACTGTAAAATGAATAACACTGGAGGACGCCGTCTTCAGAGGCCACCTGGTAAAATACTACCAATGGGCCAGTGGCTATCATGGTGATCAGCCACACTGCCAGGCTCAGGACTGTACCTGTTCTGACTGTCCTCACCTTTATGGCATATACGGCGTGGACAACAGCCAGGTACCTGTCCATGCTCATGAGGGTGATGAAGAACATGCTGCTGAAGAAGCCAATGTAATAAAAACCAGAGAACACCTTACACATGACATTCCCAAACACCCACTGGTCCAGCTGATAGTAGGTCTGAAAGGGGAAGGAGAAGACAAAAAGCAGGTCAGATAGGGCCAAGTTCAAGAGGTATATGTCCGTGATGCTCCTCAGCTTCTTGCAGGCCACAAGGACCAGGATAACCAGGCTGTTTCCCAGAAGGCCGAATACAAACAGGAGGCAGTAAATGATGGCAAGAAGCAACTTGCTGTCTCTCTGGATCAGTTCCCCATCACAGGGACTCGAGAAGATATCAGGGTAGTAGAAGTCGGTCATGGTCGTTAGGTTGGGCTCAAGGGTGTAATCCATCAAGGCAGGGGACCTGGCCAAAGAGACACATAAGAGGATACTTCAGAGTCACTTCTTCCTTAAAAATATTTTTATTTAAACAAATTTGGTATATGTTAGGGACCCAATTGTGTTCTCTCCTAAATGCATATGTTGAAGCCCTTGCCCCCAAAGTGACCGGGTTTGGAGATCTACCTTTTAGAAGGTAATTAAAGTTAAATAAGGTCATAAAGGCCCAATCCCTTCCTTTCCTCTTCCCCCCTCTCCACGTCTTTCTTGCTTTTATTCATTATTTTTTTTCTCTCTCTCTGTCCCTCTGTCTGTGTCTCTCATTCCTTAACTTCCTGTTCTTTTCATGCTCATATGTAATATTGTTCTATGTTCACTTTTAACTTACATAAATGACAGAATGTTTCTCATTTTGTATTTTACATGCTTAGAGATACATCTACATGATATTCCTAAGTTTAGCTCATTCTTCCAATTGCTTCCCTAATCACCAGAAACAGCTAAGTTTAAAATGCAGTAGGAAAAAAAAAACCGATCCCATTTCTACTAAAAATGAAAATTATAGATTCACTAGAAGTAAACCTAATGAAAACTGCAGTTCAGTTGTATAAAAAATGATAGGGCTTGGGAGTATATATAGTTCAGTGGTAGAATCCATGCTTAGCATGCACCAACCCTGGGTTCAATTATCAGCACACACACACACACACACACACACAAACACACAAACGCACATACACACGTGCACACACACACACACATCTCTTCACTGAAAGGCATAAAAGAAGACACATTGAGCTCAATGTGATGATGAAAATAAAATATATTTTATATATTAAGACTGATTCCCCCCAGATGCTTAATGATAGGAGGTATCTTTTCATATCTACTTTTCATTCATGTATGATCTTTGATTCCCTCTTATGTCTTGCAGAGAAAATGACATGGCTTGCTGATGTGCTCCTCTCAGCCAGAGCCACAGGCAACCACTAAGACACATGCAGCTTGTGGGCTCTGAAGACATGCAAAGATTCTTCAAACTCATCTCTAAAATATTAGCCTTCTCTTTGCCTCTCCCTAAGGACCTAAAAGTGTCCCTTCCCACTCGTCCCCTCCTTTCCCAAGGATGATTATTAATCCATACCTTAATAGACCTTTCATTCTGGAGGTTTCTGTGTTGCTCATTTCTTCTCAGTCCTCCTGTGTCTACACATTTTTCTGTATGACTTTGCAGTACCCTGTCTCTGTCATTTATGTCACTTTCTTTGGCCAATGGGGTGCAAGTGAACTGAAGGGCTTTTATGAGGAGGAAGACTCCCCTTTATAACTTACCCAGTCTATGATGTTACATCATTAGCAACAGAAAACAGACACTACAGAAGATCAACAGGGCTGTCTCACAGGCCACTTGGGTTGCCTGAGCAACATAGTTGCCCTTGTTATTAATAATAACAATTATTAATTCTTTGTCAGCATAACTGAGGTTTTGTCATTGGTTGTAAATCAGCATTATTTTGATTAACAACTCACTGACAAATTAGGAATCTTTTAGACTTAGAGAAGTTTGGGAGAAATAGAGTGTGGGAACAATGAAGATTGTAAGCTTCACTGCTCTTTGATTTGGGGATGTGGTTGGGCTCACAGCTCTCTGGTCTTCCATTCTTAGCTTATTGGTATGGAAAATGCAGAGTTTCTTTCTGGAATGTTTGTGAGGAAAAAAAAAAAGTGTCTGTCAGAAGGGTAGAGCCCATGACACGCCTTTAGGCAACAGTAGCTTTTTCCATTTTTAATTTTTTAATTTTTTTTGAGCTGGGATGGAACCCAGGCCCTCATGGATGTTAGGCAAGTGCTCTACCAGTGAGCTACGTGCCCCTGCTCCTCCTACTCTCGGTCTTCAATTGACCCCATCTAGCTTTTCATCCCAAATGTGGAGTAAGGGCAGATGGAGGTCATCACCATCCCTGAGGACATAGTAATTTGGGAGAAAAAATGCCCAAAAAAGATGTGCTAAGACAGAACTCATGAAAATGAAAAGGTAGCTGAAAATGATGTCAGAGGCCTGACTCTTAAGGTGCCAATATATCATGCCCAGCCACTTGCCCCTCAAAACCAAATGGAAAAAGTAATGATAAAAAGCAGAAAAGAAGCAGGCTGGGGTGGCACACACCTGGTATCCCAGCAGTTGGGGAGGCGGAGGCAGGAGGATTACAAGTTCAAAGCCAGCCTCAACAACTTATCAAGGACCTGAGCAACTTAGTGAGACCCTCTCTCTAAATAAAAATATAAAACTTGCTAGGACGTGGCTCAAGAGTTAAGCACCCTTGGGTTCAATTCCCCCACACACAGCAAAAAAAAAAAAAGCAGGAAAGGAGCTTTAATCAGTAGAGCTACACCAAGAAGAAATGGGGACCCATGTCCTTAGAACTGTCTTTGAGGAGCCAGGCACAGTGGCGCATGCCTGTAATCCCAGCACTTTGGGAAGCTAAGACAGGAGAATCGCAAGTTCAAAGCCGGCCTCAGCACCAGCGAGGCACTAAGCAACTCAATGAGACCCTGTCTCTATATAAAACACAAAATAGGGCTGAGGATGTGGCTCAGTGGTCGAGTGCCCCTGAGTTCAATCCCTGGTACCAAAAAAAAAAAAAGAACTGTCTTTGAGGGGTTGACAATGACTTTAAGGTTTTATAGAAAGGAGAATGAGGACAGGGATGGGGGCTCTGAGGGGTGTTGCCTAGCTGAAGGGTTTGCACAGATGGCAAATCTCAGTTGGGCATGGTCCAGGCACACAGTAGTATACACCTGGGATCCCAGTGACTCGGGAGCCTGAGGCAGGAAGAGGACAGGCACCTTAGCAATTTAGCAAAGTATTAATAAAATATAAAATGAAAATGGCTTGGGATGTAGCTCAATGGTAGATTGCCCCTGGGTTTAATCTCCAGTATCAAAAAAAAAAAAAAGAGGTCAGCTGCTAGGCCTCCTTCAAACACGGGAGATAAATAGAAAACCACTAAGACAACCAGAGTAGTCTCTGCCACTCTGTCTGCAGCACAGACATCGTGCATCGGAACACATCTGAAGGTACTATTTAGGAGTCTGAGAAGAATGTGTAAAGTGTCCAAGGGAACTTGGGGCCAACTTTTGGAAATCTAACCTAAGATAATAATCCAGAATGCAGAAAGGAAAGAAAAGCTTCCAACGAAACTTCCATACCATACCATTTCTAATAGAAACTACTTGGAAGGTATTTAAAAACTTAAAGAAAAGCAGGTTGCTTAAATCTATTAAGCAATCACTGGAGGGGTACAATGTTAGATGAAAAAAAGCAAAAATATCACATTTTTCCTGTATTTTGGCGAGAACTGTTGCCTCATCTGTCTTAATCCTTTGCGCTTTCTTCCACACAATGACCGTGATGGGCTTTTCGGGGATAGAATTTAAGCTGACAAATATATGGTTTATTTCTGCTATTTGAGATCAGCCCACTGATATGACAGCCACCAACACAGGGGATGATGTGTTACCAGGTTATCTAGGGCAAGGACCTGTCTGAAAAAATAAAGACCTACTTAGCTATGTTATCACACAGGTCTCAGGCCCAAATGCCATCCCTGGGAGGACCAGGTTATCCCAAGAGGGCAGAAGAGTGGGCCCATCCCTCTGGTTAACATGGTCTAATGGAGGAAAAGGGATAACCTCTCCCCAACCTGGCAAGCATGAAGCTTATCTTCCTCCAATGTGGAGCAGCAAGGGAAAGGGAAAGAGGAATCACAATTTCTCCTTCTTCTGCTTCTCCCTTCCTGGATATGTGTGGGAATTCTTTATGGAAAGGAGAGATAACATGTTCCCACCTACAGGTGACACCCTCGTGCCTAATAGTTTCATCTCTCAGAGACATCTGCCCATGGCTGAACACATATTCCACTAGCTGCCCTCACCAACCTCATTCAGGTTCTGATGAAGTATGGGGGAAAACCCTATTAGCTCTTTTATGAGAATGCTATATGTCATAAGCAAAGATCAACGGTGAGCTGGCAGTGAACTCAAGCTTCCCTGGTATGGCTGGCCCATGTCGCAATGGTGGAAATGACGAGAACTCCCTCGTCAGCGGTGGAAGCTGTGCTCCTCCCTCCCCCACCCAGCTCAGCAAGGCCCAAGGGCCTGAGGTGGAGTTCACCGGAACACACTTCCAGGGGAGGCCAGAAGGACAGCCCAGCACCTAAGACAGAAGGTATAAGATAACTGAGTGCAGGATGTGGGGAGGTAGGAGGATGATTTCCGTCCATCACATTTCCTGAACTCAGCAGAGCTGGGCGCTTGGTGAAGGCTTAATTTTACTAAGGCATTTGATTACTTGTGTAGAAGCAAGCTCAATTAAAGGAGGCAGTTCTGGGGCCCAATTGTTCCCCAGATGATCTTTCTTGTGAGTTCCTGAAGATCCTTTTATCTGCACCTGGCACAGGGCTTGGTGAACTGAGATTTCTTAAACTGTTGAAAGGAAAATGAGACAAGATGAAGAGGTGGGGGTCAGGGGAAGCTCTGGCGAGGACTGCACAGGCTGGGATTAAGGGTGACTGTTCTGTGATCAGAGGATTGTGTGGGCCCTACTAGACTGAACACCCATCTTCCCTTGTCCTGTGTATTCTTTTATATATATATTCTTATATATGTTAATTTTTTGACATGACAGTAGAATATATTTTGAAATATTATACATACATAGAATAAGTATAACTTGTTCCAATTAGGATCCCATTATTGTGGTTGTATATGATGAGGAGTACATTGGTCATGTATTCATATATGCAGATAGGAAAGATATGTCTGATTCATTCTACTGTCTTTCCTATTCCCATTCCCTCTCCCTTCCCTTCATTCCTCTTTGTCTAGTCCAATGAACTTCTAATCTTCTCCTCCCTTGTTATGAGTTAGCATCCACATATCAAAGAAAACATTCTGCTTTTGGTTTTTGAGAGGATTGGCTTATATCACTTAGCATGATAGCTTCCAGTTCCATCCATTTGGCAGCAAATGCCATAATTTCATTCTTCTTTATGGCTGAGTAATATTCCATTGTGTATATGTATACCACATTTTCTTTATCCATTCATCTGTTGTAAGACACCTAGGTTGGTTCCATAGCTTGGCTATTGTGAATTAAACGTGTATGAGCATTCTGAAGCTACTGTAACAAACGACCACAAACTCGGTGGCTTAAACCAACAGATATTTATTCTCTCATAGTTCTGGAGACCAGATGGCTGTAAACCAGCAGAACTGCCTCTCCCTGGGAGCTCTAAGGAAAAATACTTCCTGTCTCTTCTACTTCTTGGTGCCTGCCCCAGCAATCTTGGGCTGGTGGCTACATCACTCCAACCTCTGATTCTGTCTTCATTTCCTTCTCCTCAATTTGTATGTGTCCAAACTCCCTCTGCCTCTAATTTATAAAGACACTTGTGATTGAATTTCGGATGCATGCAGATAATCCACAATAACCTCTGCATTTTAAGATTATCGGTTTAATCACATGTACAAAAGCCCTTTTCTCAAATAAAGTAACATGGACAAATTCTAGCAATTAGGACTTGATATCTTTGGGGGCCATTATTCAACCTCCTATGTTCTGACTCTTTATCCAAGTGGCAATACTTAAGTCCAGAAAGGAAAAGTGATTTACTCAAAATCACATAGTAACTTGGTGGTGGAGCCAGAGCCAAAATTTGGGTCTTCCGTGGCACAGGCCACAGGGCTTTTCTCAATGCTCTGCATTAAAAATTCTCATCTGACAATATTAAGAAGAGCTGTGGATAATATTAAGGGAAATGTTTTCAGGGTTTCTACTGTAAAAGTTGTCAATCAAAATGCAGTTGATTGTGTCAAAACTAAAAATTAATAAATAAATAAGGCTGGGAATTTATGAGGGACATCTTCTCATGCACAACTGCCTAATAGTCACTATCACAAAAACTGCCTGCCAGAACCATGCCTTGCACAAAGACCATCATACCCTGACACCCAGTAACTATCTATTCAACCTTGGACTGCTGCCACCTTGTTATTAATCCTTGTGGCCAAGGATTATTGTTTCCAACCATCTTATGTAATCTTCAACATTTTTGCCTTTCGAAACTTCTCTTTGAAAATACTAAAGGTTTACTATGGCATGTGTATCTCCATTGAAATGCTCTGCTAGTCCTGAATATCATTAGTCTTTGGAGAATATCTCTCTCTCTCTCTCTCTCTCTCTCTCTCTCTGTTATTTAGGGAACACCATGTTTTTCAACTCTAAGTCCACCAATGATTTACAAAGTAAGAAAGCATTTGCTTAACAAAAAGTGGTAGACAGAGGTCTGAGTTTAATACAGGCTTATGTGTTATTAATAGCAAAACCAATTTATTGGAAAAGTTCTTACTATTGATATCATTTAATTTCCTTCATACAGTACTCAAAAGAGGCTGCAAAACCCATATTTTTATACTACCAAATATTTGTTTCCTCTTTGAGAGTAGTCAGGAACATTGTCTGCACACAATCTAAGGTGTAACCACAATATATCTTTGAAGGCATGAACATGGAAAAATATGTGGTAAGTGGCCTGATGTTTGTATTTTGAGTTGCATTTTCAAGATACTTACTTATACCACACTGTAAGCCAGAAAAACTGATTAGATCTCCTAGCATTTTGATGGTCCTTTATTTTTCTCAGAATTTAAAATCCACTAAGACCCTCTCTTTCTTCAAGGCTACAAGCATTTGTTAAGCGCCTAGCATATTTGTGGCACTGCTATCATCAGTAGAAGGGATCAAAGAGTAGAATTACATGGTTTCCCCCTTAAGGAATATATAAATCCTGGCACTTTTCATCACAAGAGTCCCAGGAAGAATAATAAATACTAAAAGGAAAAGTTACCATTATTAAAACCATACAGAAACCCAGAGAAACCTTTATGGTTAAAAATAATCAGATTAAAGTGGTAGATATTCAATAATTGTGTCTCTGCCACACATGGATGGATACAGGCACATCTCAAACTAATAAAGGCAGAAATTAAAATAAAGGGTGATGATCTCTACCTCAAGGAATTGTTAAGAAGATCAGCAGCTTCCTCTCAAGAGATAAAGAACAAAGTATGTGTTAAAATTGCACTTTATATTCCTGCTCACCAGGGTGACCCCTATTATTTTACCTCTATGGTTTCCCGTCTACTAGAGGTGCAAGTTTTCTTTGCATATTTATCAGTTTGAGATAATATCCATTAAAGGAAAATTGCAAGACTGTACAAAGAGCTCTGATAGATTCTTCTCCTGGATTCACTGAATGTTAACATTTTAACGGATCTGCCTCACCATTTTCTCTATCTACCTGTGACATATATGTAGTGTCTTTTTTTCTGAATGCTCTGAGAAAAAATATAGGCATCATGTTCCTCCACTCCTAAATACTTCACTACAAATACCCTAAAAACCAGGACATTCTCTTAAGTAACCAGGGTACTTATCAAAATCAAGAATCAAATCAACACATTAATCAATACGGTAACACTGTTAGGTAGTAGATAGCAATGAGCAGGGAAATGCATGTCAAGGCGGCAAGCGTACTTCAAGTCAAATCTTAAAGTTTTCTTTAAGTTATTGCTGAGACAGATGAAAAAATAACTTGTAGCTGATAACTTGTGGGAAGACATTGGTACACAGGCCTTAAGAGTAAGCACATAGAAACAAAAGGAACAAATAGGGTGGGGCTAATTGGGGAAATGCCTCATGAAAGAAGAATTAATGGGGCTAACTTTTTTTTTTTTTTTTTTTGGTACGGGGGATTGCACTCGACCCCTGAGCCACATCCCCAGCCCTATTTTGTGTTTTATGTAGAGACAGGGTCTCACTGAGTTGCTTAGTGCCTCGCCATTGCTGAGGCTGGCTTTGAACTCGCGATTCTCCTGTCTCAGCCTCCCTAAGTGCTGGGATTACAAGCGTGAGCCACCGCGCCCGGCTGGGGCTAACTCTTGACAGGGTCCACTGAGGTCAGGGAAGAACTGGGAGTTACAGTCACTGGTGCCTCCATATATCTTGGAAGGAAGGTTTCTTTAGTAGCACAGGAGCAATAAGGTAACTTCTGACCAACCACTGACCCCAGCGCCCACATTAACATGGGATTAACTTGTAGGTGAAGCCTCCCTAAATATGATGGCCACCATGACAGTTCTAGAGAGAACCAACTAGGGCCAAAAACTCCACTGCCCCAAGTGAAGGAGGAGTTGAACACCTGACCGGCAAATCGTGTAGAAGATGGTCCCCAGCTCTCAAGGCAAATCTCACACAGTAATACAATGGAAGCAGCAATGTTTCCTCTGTCATTCTCTCCTCAAACCTGACCCTCTCTGCTTGAGCCTTACTTTACCTTACTTTCACTTTACCTTCCCCTATAATAAAGTTCTCTTGCATGGTTTTTAGTGTCTGGCTTTCAATTTTCTTTCATCAGAACACAGGAACCAAGGTTTAGAGTTTCAGTTTCCCCACTCTCCTGTGACAATACCACCAAATAAGTTCACTTTACCATACTATCAATTGTTTTAATAATGTCCTTTACAGGTCTAAGGATATAGCTCAGTTGATAGAGGGCTTACTCACAGGCACAAGGCCCTGGGTTCAATCCCCAGCACCACACACACACACACACACACACACACACACACATACACACACAAAATCCTACCCATTCAGAAATCAATCAAAATAAAAATTTTTACTTTCAAAAAAAAATAATGTCTTTTACAATACTTTGTTTCTCTTGGTCCAGGTTTCCTCTCATTAGAACAAATCTGTAAGTGTAATTCATTGACCACATGAAAAGATTAATGGGGGAAAAATAGCTGTTCACATGATGATCTCAATAGATGCAGGAAAAATGAATCAATATGCATACAAAACAAGCAAAATGCTCCAAGTCTGCTGGAAGGAGTGGAAATTGATGCAACAACTTCAGAAAATAGTTTGGCACTATCTACTGATGTAGAATATCTGCATATCCTATGGCTGATCAATTCTCCTCCAAGGTATATGTCCAATACAAATTAACACATTTTACAAAAGACATATGCTAGAGTATTCCTAGGAGAACTAGTCATAATAGACTCCTAGAATCTATCCACGTGGGCTAAAGATGTAAATGTGAGAGGAAAATGTCATAAAAATTTAAGGAAGATAATATAGGAGAACTTCTTTATACCCTTAAGGCAAGGGGGAATTCTTAAACAAGCCACAAAAGCACTAATCTTTAAGGAAAGCACTGATAAATCCAAAAACATTAAAATTAAAAACTTCTCATTGAAAGGCATCATAAAGAAAAAAAATAAAAACAAAAAATTAAGAGAAGATATTATGACTTCAGCACTTTTATCCCCAATAAAGATACTCTAAAATTTATAAGTCACAATACTATTTTAAAACAGGCCAAAAGAAATAGAATTATCACAAGAAAGTCCAAATAGCTAATAAACACAAGAAAAGATACTTAACCATATTAGTTATTGGGGAAATCAAAATTACAACATAATAAGATATACTTTCACATGCATCAGACTTTCAAAATTTACATCTAATAATACCAAGCATCAGAGAGGATTTCATAGCTATGGGAACTCTCCTAAAATTCTAGTGGAAGTTTAATAATTCTGAAAGAGCTGGGCTTACCTAGAAGAGGTGAGTGTGGGCATTCTTTGTGACTCAGCAATTCCGTGGGTGGAAATTCACCCAGTGCACCAGGAGACATGTTTAAGACTGGTCACAGTAGCACTGTTTATAAAAGCAAGGTTTCCTCAACAATCCTGACATCCATCAACAATGTCAAGGCTAAACCAACTGGGACACCATCGTACAATGGAACATACAATAGAGAAGGTGAAGGGCTCTCAACTATACCCAGCAATGTCATGAATATTACACATACAATGTTGATCTAATGAAGCAGGATGCAACATAAGACACCCAGTATGACTCGGTTTACATAGAGTTCAAAATAGGCAAAAAGATTTACACATAAAATTAGAAAGAAAAGAAGAGGAAGCATTTCTACAACAGTCTAGTCAACTTACCTCTGAGTGGGAAGGTGGGCATGACTGAGGAAGGTGATATGAAAGACTTTGGAAGTAATATCAGTATTCACTTTCTTCATTTGGATGGTGGGTATACTAGTGTCCATTTTATTGTTACTTTGTAAACTGTACACATATATTTTCGTATTAGAAAATTAAAATATAGCTTATTATAACAAAATTAAATGAACAAGTAGAAGCAAAAAAGAGGGAGAATTAGACTAGATACTTGAATGGACTTCATTTATCCTTCCCTCCTTCACGTCTAGATTCTTTTCCCTTCTAGATTCTTTTCCCTTCTAGATTCCAAGAAAAACTAGGTAACAACATGGACCAAATTACAGAAGCTATGCAGACACAGAATTTTCTAAGGCCTCTTACCCCTCTGGTATAGGTCAGTTGCCAGCTTCCACGCATCACTCCAAGCCTCTACTTTGTGCAAAACATAGCCCATTTGATAATTTATACCAAAACAAAACAAAACAAAACAAAAAGCAATCTTCTTCCACCAAGAACTTAGAAACTGTACCACTTTTCACAAGATTCTGCTAGTCTCCTATAGTTTTTTCTCCTCATCTTTGTGGAAAGAGAAATTCTCTGAATCACAACAAATTCTTTCTTTTGCCCATCAATTTATTTCCTTTGTTCCCCCACCACTCACAGAAGCCCACCCAAGTGACACAGTTATTCCTGATAAATTCAGTGAAGAGCCCACGGGGACACTTGGTCATTTGAATTTCTCCATTTTGTTACAAGGCTAAATGCATTCTGTGACAGGAACACGCCAGGGGCTTCTGCAGCAAGAGAAGGGGTGCATGAATCTGCCTGGGTCTTCAGGGTAAAAAGGTGGAGGTGACCTAGGAGCTGGCCTTAAGTGATGACGTTTGATCTTAGGGTGAGGTATGAAGCGTTGTCTTCGGGTAATTCTCTTGACTAGGTCACTGTGTTGCTCTAGAACCCTGCGAAAGTCACTGAACTGTTTTTAGTTTTTTAGTTATGTGCTTCTCAACTTTAATGTGCACACAAAACAGCCTAAGAATGTTGTTAAGCTGGGGATCACAAGTGAGCAGGTCCCAAGATTTTGCATGTCTAACCAGCTCCCAGGTGATACCAGTATTGCTGGGGATCTTCATATGAAGTTGGGATAAAGCCTCCATGAGCATGATGAGACTTAATGAAATAATGTGTGTGAATATGTGTTATGGTTTGGGTCTGGAATGTCCCTTGAAGTCTGGAATTGAGAGCATGGTTCATCCCCAAGGCAGCAAGGTTCAGAGGTGGGACTTTTAGGTAATGGTTGGATCATGAGGGCTCTGATCTCATCAGTGGTGTCTCTTTCTCTCTGTCTCTCTCTCTCTGTCTCTCTGTCTCTCTCTGTCTGTCTGTCTCTCTCTCCCTCCCCTTCCTAGGTGCCATGAGCTTTCTTCTGTCGTGCCCTTCTGCCATGATGCTTCTGCTTTAGAACCAACTGACCATGGACTGAACCTCTGAAACCATGAGCCAAAATAAACCTTTCCTTCTCCAGGTTGTCTATGTCAGGTATTTTGGTCACAGTAGTGAAAAGATGGGTAACAATGTCCTTGGGAAAAATTGTTACACCTTAAAAATGTAGCATCATTACTGTGGAAGTGGCATGTTCTGAGTTTTGCCAAGTAAACTGAGAATAGGATCTCTAAAGACTCAGATAATTTGGCAGCTGAGGCCATGAGAAATGTCACCTATATCAGGACATACTATCCCTCAATAGAGAAGTTCCTGGAGAAGAAAGAGAAGAGGGCAAAACAGTTCTGTGGTAGCTGACAGATTTGCAAGATGACTTCCAGAGCTAATGAGGTGGGGAAGAATCTGCAGAGACAGGAAGTCCTACAAAAGAGCAAGGAAATACACACATGCAGACACAGACACACCACACAGAGTGGGAGAGTCCAAACCCAGGGCTCTTCTGTTAGTTTTCTTTAAACATAAATTTAAATTTATAAAAAAATTTTAAATGTAAAATTTTTACATTTTTGAAAAAAAGCAAACCAAACCCTTGGCAGGTCCACATGGAGTTTGGAATGCAGTTCAGCAAAGATCAAGGCACATGCACACAGGGGCAGGTGGTGGGGTAGAGCGGGTGAGCTCAGGACCATTTAGGGCTTAAACTCAAAAAGGGATGCTGCACAGCCACGTGAGCCAGCATCTAGATCCTTCCCACCCTCCCAGCCTGGATCTACACTTTCCACCTTGGCAGGCATGTTGCTGTCAGATTCTGCTTATTGTTTCTATTTTTCTCCCCTGTTCTGGAGAGAAAGGCCTCCCACATGCTAGGCAAGTGTTGTGCCACTAAGCTACACCCCAGCCCTTATTTTATTTTATTTTTTAAAGTTTTATTTTGAGACAGGGCCTCACCAAGTTGCCTAGGCTGATCTTAAATTTGTGATCCTCCTGCCTCCGTGTCCTCAGTAGCTGGGATTACAGGTATGTGCCACCATGCCCAGCTAGACTCTGCTCATATTTCAGTAGAGCAAAGTGGGCCACCAGCCGGAAAGAGCTTAAGTGACTTGCCCAAGTCATAGCAGGAGTTCCTGGTAGAGCTGACTCCCACATTTCATGGTCAGGAAACCTGGGTGGCTCTGCTTAAGTAGACGAGGATGTAATGTGGGCAGGAGTATAAGAAATTGCCAGTACCTGAGTGGGGAGTAATGTTAAAAGAACCAATATTTGGTCATCATCTAAATATATCAGGTACGACTATATGTTAACTAATGTGCCCTCACAGCTTCGTGATACTTCTGCTAACCAAACAATAACTATAACGGTTCTTATGTGGTGTATTATCCAAAAGAAAGTGTCCAACCGATGTTTGGTTACCTCCTCTACTGCTCCATTTTGTAGGTCAGGCAACTCAAAAGAGTCTAAATAACTTAACCAAAGTCACACAGCTCAGTGGTACTTAGTAGTATGTTAACTTCTCTAGGCTCCATCATGCTGTGCTGCCAGAGATGCTACTGGAAAAGGAACAGACTGGGCTAGAGGCCTCCCACTTGAGGATCATTTTGCAAAGTATTTGGGCAATGTATTTCCAACATGCATCCGTGGTGGCTTTTGGGATCTTTCCATTTCTAGGAAAGAAAAGAATTGTGGGTAAAATAGTACTTCCTCCAAATTCATCTTCTTCCTGCTTTATTTGAAAGCAGGTTCATTGCAGATGTAATTAGTTAAGATGACCATACTAGAGTAGGGTGAGCTTTTCATCCAATATGACTGGTGGCCCTAAGAGACACAGAGATGCTGGTATATAAGTTAGAAATCCCTGAGATGATGAGGCAGAGATTGAGAGTGATGTGTCTTCAAGTCAAGGATTACCAACAACACCAGAAGCTAAGAGAGAGGCAAGGGATAAATTGTCACCCAGAGACTTTAGAGAGAACATGACTCTAACAGTGTCTTGGTTTTGGGCTTTTGGCCTCCAGAATTGTGAGAGAATAAATTTCTGCTGTTTTAAGCCACCCAGTTTGTAGCAATCCGTGGCAGTAGCTCTTAGGAAACTAATATATAAAAAAAAAAAACCACTTAAGAATCTTTTTCCAAAAGAATTAAAGTCAGAGTACTGTAGAGATATCTGCATATCCATGTTTATTATGGCACAGTTCACAGTAACCAAGTGTGGAATCAGCCTAGGTGTCCATCAACAGATGGGTGGATGAAGAATATGTTGTCAATACACACAATGGAGTATTCAGCCACAAAGAAGAAAGAAATCACATCATCTGCAGTACAACGAATGGAACTTGTGATAACACATTAAAGGGAATAAGCCAGACTGGGCAAATATTGTACATTTTCTCTCCTATGTGGGATCTAGGGGGGAAAACACAACATGAAAGCAGAAAGGAGACTGTTCAAGATGGGGAAGGGGGTGAGGGTAATAAGGATGGAGAGGTGGATATGATCAAAGTATGTTACATGTATGCATGAATATGTCACAATGAAACACATGGTTCTGAATAATGAATATGCACTAATTTTTTTTAAAAAACTTTTCAAAGTGATTGGTCTCAAAGTATTGCCATTATTGACTTGTATCAGGGGAAGCAACTTAAACTGTGAGGCTCCAGGGAGAAGGATTCATGGGAGTCTGTTCACACAGACTTTCATCATAGGTGTGTAACTGTCTCATGCCTACCATTCCCTTCCTCTGCAGACAGTTAGAAGCAACCGAAATTCACTAGGGCCAGCTCTAGCCTTCACATTTGTGTAGCAGTATCTGAAGCTGGATGGTGGTAAGGGTAGAAGAATACTTATCAGTCGGCATCTGGTACCCTGGCACGAGGTATGGGGTTGCAGATGGGAAGTGGTATTAAACCACTAATTTTTTTCTTCAATACATGCACAGAGAATTAGTTTGTTTTGTTCATGCAAGTAGTAACTTCTTAACCACATTTATATTATTGTAAATAACAATTATGTTTTGGGGGTACCAGGGATTGAACTCAGGGGCACTCCACCACTGAGCCACATCCCCAGCCCTATTTTGTATTTTATTTAGAGCCGGATCTCACTCAGTTGCTTAGTGCCTTGCCATTGCTGAGGCTGGCTTTGAACTCTCAATCCTCCTGCCTCAGCCTCCTGAGCCGCTGGGATTACAGGTGTGTGCCACTGTGCTTGGCAACAATTACGATTTTTATACATTCTAAATCAGTGCTTCTCAATCATAGTATTTTATAGAATCATGGGGGAGTTTTTAAAATATCAGTGTTACGTCTCCAATCCCGATCAATGAAATCTGGATCTCTGAGTATTTTGCAAATACCTCCAAGTGATTCTAATGTATGGCTAAGATTGAGAGCCACTGTTCTTTTCTTAATTTTTGTTACTGTAAATACCATCCAAAGCCTAGTTGCCCCCTGGGAGCTTATTACAAATGCATAATCCTGGCCCCACACCAGACCTGGTGAATCATACTCTGTATTTCAAAAGTCCCAGGTGTTTTGTCTGCATAAAATTTTTGAATCCCTGGGCTATTGCTTTGAGTTAAGAGGAGAAAATCCCCTTGCCACCCATCAGCAAGATATCAACACGTTTATGGAATCTACCTTTTCTCAGAGATGATGTTCAAGCTACTTAATAACTAGTTGATGCTGGCCATAGACCGTCAGGGGAGCAGCATGGCTATGCCATTGTCAAATATCAATTCCAGCCTTGCTAGTAATATTCTGGGTTTTAACTGGGTGTGGTGGTACAGGCCTGTAAATCCTAATCACTGGGAGTCTGAGGCAAGAGGATCACAAATTCGAGGCCAGCCTGGGCAACTTAGCAAGATCCTGTCTCAACCTAAAATAATAATAATAAAAAGGGTTAGGGATGTGGCTCAGTGGAAGAGCACCCCTGGCTTTAATTCCATGTACAAAAAGAAAAAAAAAATTCTGGGTCTTAGAGTTTCCTGCCTTGGCTGCCCTGATTGTATCTCAACTTCTGAGGCCTCTCTGAGTGGGCGAGGCTGCAGCAGGCACACTTGGGGCAGCTGCTCAGCTTGCAACAATTCCTTTTGCTTTGGAAATAGCATCAGCGCATGGGAATGAGCCCCATTGTTGTTGGATTTGAGGGTGCCAATTAATCACAACCCTTCTCTCTTCTAAATTCTGAACAAGTTTTAGAAATACATGTAAATTTTTTAAAGAGTACCACTTTGGAACATTTGGAAAAGCTAGAATGAATCAGGTTATTGATTGAGTGAAGACAGATGAGTTCTAATAGAAAGTGACCTTTTTTTTTTTTTATTGTCCCTTCAGTCCTGCATAGAGGACTGCGTCGACTTATTCTTGACTTCTCAGGTAGACCCCTTGTGGCTCTCAGGTGTTAATACTCTTTGGTTGATTGTCTTTTTAGAAGGGCATTTTCAAAGTGCAGTTTTATGTAATATCACAATTTTGATCTCTTATCCAGGTTAGCACTCCCCCCCCCAGTATTCCTTAGGCTGAGAAAATAGCAATGGGGGCCAGGGAGGGGTCTGCTTCTCCCCTGTGTCCCCTCCTTGTTCTTCTGTTTCTTCTCTCAACTCACTCTCTTGCCCCTTGCTCTTCCAGGTTTGGGACACTAGAAAGAGGGCGATAGGGAACAGAGAAGGTCTAAGGGGGCTGCTGTGTAATGATCCGGCAGCAGTGCCCAGCAGGTATGTGGTGCCCAGGACCAACTTTCCCATGGCACTTCTGTGAGTGTTTCAGAAATCCACCACTGGCCTGGTGATGTCTTCTAAGGCTGGCTGCTTAGGATTCCCCTCAGTCCCTGGCTTCTGACAGTGCATCCTTTCAAATATCCTGCTGGGGTCACCCAGGTCCTCCAGTGTCTCTCTCCTTGGATGTAATTTCAGGACAATCTGGCTTCCCTCTGGCCCACAGAAAAGCTCATGCCCACCTTACTGGCCATTTCTCCAAGGGCCAGCCTCTCCCAGGTAGCCCCACTTCTTTGCTCTGCCACAGAGGTACCACACTGTGAGGGTTTCTCAAGCAGGAAGAGGCTACTAGTCCCAACATCCCCTACCCCAGATTCTAGGAGGTATAAGCCAAGTTCTCTAAGTGGCTCTTTTGAAGCTTTCCTCAACTGCATCAGGCAGAGGAGCGAGGAAGCGATGATACACCACAACTGGCCCTCTCCTCTATTTCTAAATCAGTGCTCACTCTCCATTGCAGATACCATTGATGCCAAGTCCCCCAGCTTCAGCCCACCTCTGAGTTCCCAGCATCCACAGTGGACAGTTCTTGCAGGGCTCACAGCTTCCCTCCTCTGATACCTGCTGGAGGCCCACTAGTACCAGGAGCCACCCTAGGCCCCCCCTATCTTATTATTTATTTTGAGACAAGGTCTCACTAATGCTTAGAGCCTCGCTAAATTGCTATGGCTGGCTTTGAACTTGCAATCCTCCTGCCTCTGCCTCTGGAGCCACTGGGATTACAGGAGTAAGCCACCACCACAGTTCTATGGAGATGTGATTCACAGGCAACTCACTCTTCGAGGTGTGCGATTCAATGGTTGTCGTGTGGTCACAGACAGGTGCACCCTTCACCATAGTCCATTTTAGAACATTTTCATCACCTGAAACTGAACTCCAGGGTCTCTTAGCTATACTTGCACCCTTTTCCCGTTCAGCCCTACGCAACCACTGATTTACTTGATATCTCTACAAGTCTCTCTGTTCTGGGTCTTCAAGTGAAGAGAATTATATAGTGTGTGATCTTCCCTTTGATTAAAGAAATAACCCCACTCTAAGAGGTAGGTCAAGAGTGCAAGGGGAGTTTTCACATAGATTCTTGTCCTTGTCTTTCTACCTCCTTCCTTTCTGACACTCCTGCCCCTAATCTCCACTACTCTGGTAAACCCAAATTCTGACCTTTGTCTCCCAGCCCAGAATACAAGATCCCAGCCTGAAAGAAATAGGCACAGCCTATGAGCCCTCGTGCTTACCACAGAAGCAGAGTGTTGGAATGAAAACTTGGGCAGTTGAAAAGAAGGTGTGGGAAAAATTTACATTTGATGAAGGATTTGAACTTGAGACTCAGAAGGTAAGACACGCAATTATGATTTTGTAGCAAATGAAGAACACTTACTATTTTGGAGAGCTAGTGTGGGTTTAGTGATATGCCAAGAAAGGAATTTTTTTTTTTTTTTGTATGAAGGATTGAACTCAGGGGCACTCAACCACTGAGCCACATCCCCAGACCTATTTGTATTTTATTTAGAGACAGGGTCTCACTGAGTTGCTTAGGGCCTCGCCGTTGCTGAGGCTGGCTTTGAACTTGCAATCCTCCTGTCTTAGCCTCCTAGGAAGCCAGGCCTCTATACCCAGGGAACGACTAGCCACTGGGTGCAGGCAGCACCAAGAAGGGACTTGACCTTTTGTAACAGGGATCCATTTCATGTTGTGGACATCATCCTTGTTACTCTGCCACTGTGGCTTATTTTTAAACTGGCATATTCCCCCTTTTCTTCTCCTTCTCTCCCTCCCTAACCTTATAGGAAACAAGATTACCCTTCTTCCCATCCTAGTTATCTGTCTTTGAGCAAATACATGTCACAAGAATGAAGGAATTCAGACTTAGGGATGGCTCCAGAAGATCTAAAACCATGGCTATTTCCTAGAGCCACAAATGAACCCCTGACAAGGCACACCTGGAATGTAGCCTTTGACTCGCCTCTTTAAAAATCCCGTTCTCCCTGATGGACAGAATCACAGCCTCTGGGACAGGAGTCCCCTGTGTTTCTCCTTTGTTAGCAAAGCAATAAAACTTCTTTTTCCTATTTCTCGAGACTGTGTCCTCATTATTGGATTGCACTGGGGACAAGGACAGAGCTTTTGGTAACACTTTTGAGTAGGTGGCTCTCTTCAGTCAAAATAATTCGAGAGAAAGGTATAATTTCAGCAGGTGGCTATCCCCCAGCTCCACCCCCAGCAGCTGGATGAAGATAGCAGGTGCATTCCCATGTCTACTCTAGCTTTCTCGCCTGGGTCCATCTCTTCTGCTGGACAAGGAGGTCCTTGCAGCAGAAGACAGTAGAAGGAATGGCTCCGAGAATACCTTTGCATCTCACAATGGCTCTAACAAATAGGAAAGCTTGGAGCAGGTTTGTGGATGAGGGCTTGCTGCATTGACCTTAGACTTCAATGCCTGCATTCTAAGAAAATCAGCTCAGGCCTTGGCACCCAGGTAGAAATCCTCATCAAACAGAGAATATCTCTATGACTGTGCCTTTTGAAGTGCTAGTCCCAGTTTTTCTGGCTGAGCTGCGATGTGGGCAGGATGAGAAACTGACAGAAGAGGAGACAGAAGGGAAAAGGGAGGAGGAAGGTTGAGGTCCAGAGGGGTGGACGAGGTGGGCAGGGCGGAGAGATGAGAAAGGAACAGAGACCGGGGAAGGCACCGGTGAAAACTCAATCATCGATGAAACAGAAGCAAGGTCTGGGGAGAGCAGGAAGTAGACACTATTTCTGGGAAGTCCCACTTCCTGCCCCCTCTCTCTTCCCCACAGTTGCCCCCGCTGGCCTCGACTCTCCTTAAACCACCTGTCACTTGCTCCACGTCTGCACCCACAGAGCAGCTCATGGCTGCAACACAAAACCCTCCTGCCCGGCATCTCCTGATAACACATCCAGTGCAGATTGTCTGCATCATGACCTCAGCATCAACACAAGCACTTCACAGCCAGTCTTTGGTCTTCATCCTCAGCTGCTGACCTTGCACTGGATTTCACTGTAAAGATCAAATCCATCTAAGAAACAGTTGCACACGCTGCTATCCCTTACCCAACTTTAGTCTGGTCTGCACTGGGGAGACCCCGAGCTTGCTCTTTGGACCTCTTCTCCTCTCTCTTGACCCCAATAGGTGCAGTCTTTCATCCCCATGGCTCTAACACTACGAACAAGCTGGGCACAGTGGTGTACACCTATAATCCCAGTGATTAGGGAGGCTGAGGCAGGAGGATCACAAGTTCAAGGCCAGACTCAGCAACTTAAGAAGACCCTGTCTCAAAATAAAAATAAAAATAAAGGGCTAGGGATGTAGCTCAGGAGTGAAGTGCCCCTAGGTTTGATCCCCAGTACCAGAAAAAAAAAAAAAAAACAACACAAACAAGTGGGTGATGTCCACACTTACATCTCTAGTCTAGCCCCTATTACTCTCTTCAACTTGACTCATACATGCAGCTGCCTGTTCCATTTGAAAGATTTAAACTATAATGTATCCCAAATAAAACTCATGACTCATATTCTGAAAATCTAGTCCTCTGCCTGGGATTTGCCTTTCAATAAGTGACATCTACATTCCCCAGTTGCTTGAGCCAAAACCATAATTCATTCTTAATACTGTAACAGAGATGTCCACTTCATGCTTTGAATAGAACTCTTGCTGCTCTGCCCCTACAGCTAATTTTAAAACTGATATTTTTGTTCTTTTCTTTTCTCTTTCTCCCCCTGCCCAACCACAGGGAAAGCAAGATCAACCTTCTTCCTGTCCTAAGTTGAGTTATCTCTGCTTTGGTTCACAGGCCAAAGGTATGAAGGAACACAGACTTTGGGGCTGACACTAAAGGGTTTGAGAAATGCCCATCTCTCAAGGCTACAAATGAATTATGAGTCTTGAGAGAGCACAGCTGCAATGTAGCCCACATATACACTTTTTAAAAGCTCACTGTTTCCTGCTGGCAGTTAGAGTCACAGCCTCTGGGACAAGAGACCTCCTGTATTTCTCCTTTGCTAGCAAAGCAAGATTTTTTTTTTTTTCCTTTTACTCAAAAACTTTGTCCTCATTATTGGGTTGGTATTGGGGACAAGGACAGAACTTTAAGTGTCAATATGTCTCTTTCCTTCCTATTGCACATCTAATTTATTAGCACATTCTCTTGCCTCTACCTTCAAAATATACCCAGAATCCACCGGCACCTCACTTTAGCTATTGAGATAGCCCCTTCGCTCTTTCCGGTGACTTATTCCTTTGCAATCCACCACCCCAGTACCATCCAAAGCTATCCACTCTCAGACCCATTCCCTACAGGCTGCTTCACAAAGGCAATGTAAAGCAGAGATCCAAGGAACACATGCTGAGCCCAGACTGCATGATTTAAAAATTCACCTGTTTTTAGCTATATGACCTTAGGAAAGTCACTTATCCTCCCTCTCCCTCACATTCCTCATTTGTGAAATGGGACCAAATTTACCTCATCGGGCTGTTAGGACAATTATCCTCTTTCCTAATACCTCAAAATTGCAATCATTTACTGAGCACCTGTGAGATACCTGGCCTCACATTCACATTGTCGAAGTAGTACATACATCTTTAGTGGAAAGTGACTGTGGGTCAGGGGTACTTCAAACCACAAGGTGCATGTGGAAAAACATCTTGAATAGTGTTGACATTGGGGAAAGACATTTCCAGGAAGAACCATATGTGTGATGGTGCAGAAAGCACAAGGGCAAGGATTTAATTAGTACTTAGAGTACCAGGCGTTGCTCTAGGTGTGCTACAAATACCCATTTAATCAAGTCTCATGGTTATTTGTATTTTATAAGTGAGAAAGAAGGAGGTTGAGTAACTAAGCCTCAGGTCACAAGACTAACAGTGGGCAATACTTGTGATCAGGCCGGGTGGTGACAACGTGTGTTCCCTCCACCTTGTAGTCTCTATTGCTTTTCTGTGACATCCGTGGTAGAGCGTGAATCTGAGAATACACAGGATCTCATCAGAAATGAGCCATTGAAGGAAGACAGTAAAACCTAATGGGAATTAAGAATGATGTTTTGGGATGCTCTCAACCTGCATTTGAATCTGAGTTCTGTCATTTACTACGCATGAGAACTTGGGACCAGATACCTATGTGCCTCACCTGCAAAATGAGTTCATGCCTATTTCAGGCTCTCAGGTACAGGAAGAGCACTCGCTGCTTACTGACCATCCTTCTTCTTTAGAATGTTTTCCCTGTTTTTATAAAAGAGTTAATCAAAGTGGTCTGCTCAAAAATAAATGCTTTACACTTCCATTCCTGAGCAGATGGAACCACTGTACCTTTCCCTCTGCCTCCCACTAAATTCAGTAAAAACTAATGGACAGGTGGACTGAAGAGAGCAGACCAGGGGGGTACCAGGAACCTGAGGAATGACATGGCAGTGAAAGAAGCAGCCACTACCCAGAAACTCTTAAGAGAAGCAAATGAAAAACTGCTTTCCCCAAATCCCACCCTCTCCAGCCACTGACCAGGGAAAATGCAGTGCAGAGAGACAGAAACGGCTTAGAAAATAACCTCACTCTTCTGACCAATTATCATAGGAAAAAAAATCACAGGCAGGGCCTAGCCTGCCACACACGTGGGACTGTAATGAGGCACCTGAATCTTCTTTTCACACACTCCTCCCCCCTGCCACACACACACAGGGTGGCATCAGACAAGGCCCCGTGGACAGTCAGAATCTTCATTGTCTATCAGTAATGAGTGGCAGCCACAAAGGGAGCAGTAAATGGACACTTTTGCCCCTCCAAGCCAGGTGGTGTCCATGCAGGCATGGAAGGGAGTCAAGACTCCCACTCCCCACTTAGAACTAATAAGGGGCCCCCATGTCAATGATACAAAGTAGGAAACCCGGCCTCCTACCCATAGCTGGCAGTAGCAAGATAGCAACCCCCATCTCTGGCTGGATCAATCTCAGAGGAAGCCACTGAAACAAAAGGATTGAGACACGGGAAATAATGAGTGAACTTGAGAGAGGAAGAAAAGAAACTGCCCAAATGAACAGAGAGAAACTAGAAGTGAAAAAGAAAAAAGAAAAAAAAATCCTCAGTCACCGATAGGACCATAACAGAATATTAAACATTTGTGTCATCAAAGTCTCTGAAGGAAAGGAAAGAATATGTGTGTCAGAGTGAGGGATGAAAAATATTTAAAGAATCATGGCTGAAGACTGCCCAAATAGACAAAAGTTACAAACATACATACTAAAGCAGCTGAGTGAACGCCAAACAGAAAACAATCAATTAATCCAAACCAAGATGACGCTGTCATAGTCAGACTTCTGAAAGACAAAGACAGAGACAAAATCTTGAATGCAATGAAAGGAATAATGCTTTATCTATGTGAATTGGAGAAACAATTCAAAAAACAGCAGATATTTCATCAGAAACAACAAAGGCCAGAAAGAAGCAGCCCAGCATTTTTCAAGTGTTGAACTCAAAACCTTTGTGTGTGTGTGTGTGTGTGTGTGTGTGTGTCTTGGGGATTGAACCCAGGTTTTCATGAATGCCAAGTGTGTTCTTCACCACTGAGCTACACTCTCAGCCCCTTCAAACATTTTTAGATGAGAAGAAACTAGGAGAATGTGTCACCAGTGGGCCTCCCCTAAAAGAATGACTAAAGGAAATTCTTTAAAGGGAATGATGAAGACGGAAGCTGGAAACAGCAGGAAGGAAGGAAGAAAAACAGAGAGTAGAAATATGGGTACATTAATTTTACTTCTCCTCTTGAGTTTTCTAAGTTATGTGATGTTTGAAGAAAGATTATAATACTGCTCAATAAAGGAACTACTTAAGTCAATTATATATGGAAGAATAAAGGGAGATAATATTCCTACACTTCATTTGAACTGTAAATATGTTGACACCAGTTGGCAGTGAGGTTATAGACATATAAAGTCACTGCCTAGAGCAGACATTAAAAAAGCTGTACAGAGAGATATACTCAAAAACTTTGCAGATAAGTCAAAATGAATTCCTGAAAATGCTCAAGTAACACACAGAAAGAGAAAAGAAAACAAAGAACATAAAAGAAACAAAATAAGTCAAAACCAGAAATAATTTTTAAATAAATTTATTGAACCTTCACATATCCATAATTACATTAAAAGTAAATGTTTTAAACATACCCACTTAAAGATAAACTCGAAAAGTGACCCAACTAATGCTATATACAAGAAATTAATTTCAGATATAATTATATAGATAGCTTGAAAAGAAAATAAGAAAGGATAAATAAAGACATGCTATGCAGCCGGGCGCGGTGGCTCACGCCTGTAATCCCAGCACTTAGGGAGGCTGAGACAGGAGAATCGCGAGTTCAAAGCCAGCCTCAGCAATGGCGAGGCGCTAAGCAACTCAGTGAGACCCTGTCTCTACATAAAAAACACAAAATAGGGCTGGGGATGTGGCTCAGTGGTCGAGTGCCCCTGAGTTCAATCCCCAGTACCAAAAAAAAAAAAAAAAAAAAAAAAAAAGACATGCTATGCAAGCTGGGTGAGGTGGTACACATCTCTAATACAAGTGACTTCAGTGCAGACCAGCAGAAACAGAGAGGGACATCATGAAAAAAGTTCAATGTGCCAAGAAGATATAGCAATCATTAATGTGTATGTACCAGTCATCAGAATTGTAAAATATGTCATGCAAAACTTGAAATAACTAAAAGAGAAACAGACACATCAACATTTATAATTGGAAACTTGAGCATCCCTCCCCGAACAAGATAGTAAATGGGGATATAGAGGAACTCAGCATCACCATCAACTTCCATGATCTAATTGACATTGACAAAATATTCCACCCACCAAGAGGAGAATAAGCATTCTTATTAAGTGTGTAAACATAAATTACTAAGAGAGACCATGCCCTGGCTCATAAAACAAACCTCAACAAATTTAAAAGAATTTAAATCATACATAATGTGTTCTCTAATCACAATGGAACCCAACTAGAAATGAATAACAGAAAGAAAATAGAAAAATCATGAAGCACTTAGAAATTTAAAAACATACTTCTAAACAATCCATGGTTCAAAAAGGGAGTCTCAATAGAATAATGGGGTTTGGCACATGCTAATCCAAAATATAACTGTAGACCAGAATATCTTACCCCAAATCTGCCTCCATAATGTCAGGACTATTTTGAGCTTATTATTTGGAAAATTGCAAGCACAGGAGAAGCTCCTGAAGACAAGAGTAGAAGTTACTCTTTTGTAGGAGACTTTTATATCTATAAAGGAAATAGCCATTTATAAGTGTGTCTCCTTTGTACTAGAAACAGCAACATTACTCTAAATCACTAAAGATTCTTATCAATGGAGAAGGCATGTATTTAAATCTTCATAACAAACCTAAGCCTATTTACTCTGATTTTCTTGGCTCTCTCTCCAATAATGGCGTCAAATCACCTTTCTTAGTTTCAGTCCAAGATAGTTTTTAAGCATGAACTCAAAGCCACTTCTTTGATATTTACTTCTTTCCCCTGGGTATCTTCTATGCTATATATAAAACATACATGTTATTAAACTGTGACTTGCTTTTCTCTTGGTAATCTACCTTTTGTACAGGAATCCATTCTGTTAGTGGAGTCCTAGTCCCAAGTGCTGACTCTGGGAATCTGGAAAGATCAAATATGGTCACCCAGCACCTTGAGAGCTCAATCAAGAGACAAGTGTTGGTGAAGAAAAAAAATGAATTTATTCAATGTGGCCATGCTGGGAAGAAACGGGGAATCAGCATTCTAAACCCTGTCTTCTGGGTGCTGGCAAGAGTTTCAGGATTATATAGCGAAAGAATTGGGGCAGGAGACAAGAGGCATGTGTAATCAAACAGTCTTGGTCAAATTGGTCTGGTTGATCAGCATTTCAGATCTGGTTCTGTGGGATCCTGCTGGGGCCCAGAAAATCGTTAACTCTTAGAGAAATGGGGGATAATTCTATTTCCATCATGATATAATTGCTCCTGCTTACGAAAGCAGCCTCAGTTCCCATCATGGTGTATAAGCCTGTCGGAATCACTGTTCCTATAATTTGAGATAACCTGGGAAAGACTCAGAGAGAGAACAGGTTAGAGAGATAAAAATAGAGTTGGGACAATAACTGTGTCATTCTTCAGTTCAAATTAAGAACTATGAAGGACCAAAAGAAGCTTATCTGTTCCTCCCTTATAGGAAAAAAATTTAAAATCACATCCAATTTAATAAGAAGGAAAGTACTAACTACCAAAATTTGTTTTTTTGTTTTTTGGGTTTTTTTTTTGGTACTGAGGATTGAACTCAGGGGCACTCGACCACTGAGCCACATCCCCAGCCCTATTTTGTGTTTTATGTAGAGACAGGGTCTCACTGAGTTGCTTGCTTAGCGCCTCACTGTTGCTGAGACTAGCTTTGAACTCATGATTCTCCTGTCTCAGCTTCCCTAAGTGCTTGGATTACAGGCTTGAGCCACCGTGCAAGGAAAGCAGTGATGAAAGGGTAAAGTACTAAATGTTTATATTAGAAAAGAGAGAAGGCTGGGGTAGTGGCTCAGTGGTAGAGTGCTTGCCTAGCACAAGTCAGGCAGTAGGTTCGATCCTCAGCATCACATAAAAATAAATAAATGAAGTCATTGTGTCTATCCACAACCAAAGAAAAATATTTAAAAAAAAAGAAAAGAGGGAAAGTTTCAGATAAATAATGTAAGTTTCCATATTAAGAACCCAGAAAGAGAATAGCAAAATAAATTAAAAGCAAGCAGAAGGAAACAAAAATAATAACAGAAATCAGTGAAATTGAAAACAAAAATAATAGAGAAGAATATCAAGGAGGAAAGTTAGTTCTTTGAAAAAATGAATGAAACCTTCTACTAAAGCTAACCAAGAAAAAAGGAGATGATAAATTACCACAAAGGTAGTGCTACATGCCCTGAAGACATTAAAGGATAATAAAGTAATACTATAAAACATTTTACAAATAAAAATATGACAATTTGCCAGGCGTGGTGGCACACTCTTGTAATCCCAGTGGCTCGGGAGGTTGAGACATGAAGATCGCAAGTTCAAAAGCCAGCCTTGGCAATGTCGAGGCACTAAGCAACTCAGTGAGACCCTGTCTCTAAATAAAATACAAAATAGGGCTGGGGATGTGCTTCAGTGGTCGAGTGCACCTGAGTTCAATCTCCAGTACCAAAAAAAAAAAAAAAAAATACAACTTAATAAACTAATTCCTCAAAAAAATACAAACTACGGAAACTCACCCAATATAAAATAGCCCTATAATTATTATGCAAATTAAATGTATAATTTAAAAAGTCTCAGTTAAGAAATCTCAGGCCTGATGGTTTCACTGGAGACTTCTGCCAAATGTTTTTTAAATACCAATACCAACTCTAAATAGCTTCCACACTATAGGAACACTTTCCAATTATTTTTATGAAGCTTGTATAATTGTATGATTTTAAACTTTATATGGAAGAACAAAGGAACTAGAGTAGCTAAAATATGTTTAAATAAAATGGAAAAATAACTCATTTAATTTGATGACTTGCTGTTGATTTATAGTAACCAAAATTATGCACCATTGGGGTGAAATAAACATATTGATAGATCTAGTGTGCTAGATCTACACTAGATAACAGACTGGATAATTGAGAGACAGAGCTACATAAACATACCTAGCTGATTATTTAAAAAATGCAAAGGTAATCCATTTAGGAAAAGATAAGCTTTTCAATAAGTGGTGCTGGAGCAACTGGACATGCATAGGCAAAAAAGTGAACCTCGCCGAAATCTCACATATTATGTAAAATCAACTCATTGACCACCTCACCTTTGTTTGATCATTTCACTTGAATTATATAGAGAGTAAGTAACTAGGCCCAGATTTGAACTCCAATCTATCTGAAACCAATCCCATGAATTTGTGTGTGTGTGGAGGGGGTATTCCATTACTTTTAGTAGCAATTATTCTAACCATATATACAGGTGATTGACATAAGATCAACTTGTTCTTAAAAATAATACTGCTCATAGTTAATTTATAATTTATAAATTTATATAATTGACCACTTCAGATAAGTATACTACATTAATTACATACATTGTCCATTTAATCTTCACCAAGACTCTAAGAAGGAGAGGTCATTATTATTGTCCCCCTCTTGTTAATAAGGAAGGAGAAAAAGATTAGACCTATTAGATAATTCATACAAGGTCAATAAATAATAGAATCAACTTAAGTCCAGCTGCCCAGGCACTGGTAGTCTATAAAAGTATTGTTTCCGGGAATACTAGGGGTCTGCTATAGGTAAGAACCTTCATCCTAACCAACCCTCTTATAACTAATTCATTCTGACACACTCTTACCAAAACACTATGCCTACTCTCAGGTGTGAGGTTGTTTCAAAAGACTTTCCCAAGGAGCCAAAGCAATAGCTGGGGTCTATAGACATCAGTTCCTGGGATCCTACAGGAAAAATTTCATATGAGTCAGGCGGAATAACAAGCAGAAATTTATTAGAAAGAGTGAGAAGTACAATAGTTTTCAAAAATAAAATACTTGAGAATAAATCTAACTAAGGAGGTGAAAGTTCTCTACAATGAAAATTATAAAACACTGAAAAAAGAAATTGAAGAAAACCTTAGAAGATGGAAAGACCTACCATGTTCATGGATAGATAGAATCAATATTGTCAAAATGGCCATATTACCAAAAGCAATCTACAAATTCAATGCGATTCTCATGAAAATACCAATAACTTTCTTTACAGAACTAGAAAATATAGTTCTAAAATGTATGTAAAATAATAAAAGACCCAGAATAGCCAAAGCATCATGAGCAGCAGCAAGGCTGGAGTCATCACAGTGCTTGATCTCAAATTATACTATAGTTATAACAAAAACAGCATGAAGACCACAAAACAGATATGAAGACCAATAGAATAGACTGAAAGACACAGAGGCAAATTCACATAAAAACAGTCATCTAATCCTTGACAAAAGTACCAAAAGCACATGTTGAAGAAAAGATATGACTGGTGACTGTGAACTCTCTGCCGGTGCTTTGTCTCCACAGGCTATCCTCCTTGAAAACACTTTCACACCAGAGAATAGGCATAGTATTTTCATAAGAGTGTCAGGGAATGAATAAGTTCTAAAAGGGTTGGTTAGGATGAAGGTTCTTATCTGTAGTAGGTCCTCTAGTGTGCCCTGAAACACAACACTGTCATAAACTATCAGGGCCTGGACAGTTGGGTTTGTTGGGAAAAATGATGCTGGGAAAACTGGATATTCATAAATAGAAGAGTAAAACCAAACCTTATCTCTCACCCTGCACAAAAATCAAATCAAAGTGGATCAATGACCTAGGAATGAGACCAGAAACAGTGAAATTGCGAAGAAAATATAGGGACGACACTCCAACACATCGGCACAAGCACCGAATTCCTAAATAAAACTCCAAAGCTCAAGAAATAAAACTAAGAATGAACTAGTGGGATGGCACTGAATTAAAAGCCTCCACACAGCAAAGGAAACAAGAATGTGAAGAGAAAGCCTACAGAATGGGAGAAAGTCTTTGCCAGCTACTTTTCCAACAAGGGATTAATAAGCAGAATATATAAAGAACTCAAGAAATACCCCCCTAGGGGCTGGGATCGTAGCTCAGCGGTAGAGCGCTTGCCTTGCATGCGTGAGGCCCTGGGTTCGATCCTCAGCACCACATACAAAGCAATAAAATAAAGACATTATGTCCATCTACAGCTAAAAAAAATTAAAAAAAAAAAA